>JAEIFV010000846.1:0-134532 GCA_018904265.1 Lordiphosa collinella | reverse complement strand
TTCAGCTTGATCCTATTTCGTCATATTTATACTCTGTACCAAAGGTACACAGAGTATATTTAGTTTGTGCAAAAGTATGTAACAGCCCGAAGGAAGCATCTCCGACCCTATAAGGTATATATATTCTTGATCAGCATCAACAGCCGAGTCAATATAGCCATGTCCGTCTGACTGTCCGTCTGTCTCTCCGTCTGTCGGTCAGTCCGTATGAACAAACAGATCTCTGAGATGGTAAGAGATAGAGAACGTCATATCTCCCACAGTTTTATAGATAGAAGGTTCAGATATAAAGTTCGTACCTTCAGGACATATTTAGGAATCAGAATTTGTTATCTGCCAAAGGACTGGAAACGATCGGATGAACGATAGTCGAGTTATAAGGAAAACAAACAATTATGGGCAGCACCGGTCGCAACGGTGATATAGCACTTCACATGTTCAGAGTATATTAAAGTCGGGCTTGGCCGACTTTCTTTCTTGTTTTCATTTAGAAAACTGTTCTCCAGGCGTGAAATGTAGGTTTTCTAAATAAACGTTAAGGATTTTAAATGCTTAATGCTACACTAAGAAAATCTATATGAAACGTGTAGCTCATCATCGCTAAGCGTTGCTTCCCATTATAATTGTGATTTGCTGCCTTGCCGCGCGTGTGCTTAATAGTCCCATGGGCTAAGCTGCCGGCCCTCACCCTATCACATTTTTGACTGATAATGAAACTTTCGGCCAGGTTTTTTCTTTTTCAATTGCTTTAAAACTTTTCAATCGGTGCAGAAACAAAAGAGTTATGAGAGCATAAGTGGAGGCAACTTTTGAAAATACGGTTTATCGATAATATTTGGAAAACTATTCGACAGATTTTGTTTAATGTGGAGTTTCGGTCATGTTACAATTTTTCGATTCATCAAATATAGACCAGCCAAATTTTTGATTTGTGTTGGGGGACTGTCTAAAAGGCTTAAGTTGGAATTTTTGTCATTGGGAAAGGCCGCTATATTGAAAAACGCGAATTGGTGCATAACTCTGAAACTATTGCTTTTAGACAAAAATTTTCAAAGACAAAGTTAAAGATATTAACGATGCCTTTCTCTTTTGTGTTCACATATTTTCTATGCGGGCAATAGTTTTTAAGTTATGTACGATCAAATTTGCATTTTTCACATTTATCTTGTTTTCGGTAAGTAAAAGTAAAAAGTAAAATCGGCTTGTCAAGATGACAACAGCCCCAAGGGGCCAAAGCCGAGCCTCTCTCAATCTTTTGGCTTGTGCGCTTCTAATTTTAGCACAAGAGAAAGGGACCTACAGTTTAACGCCGAATCCGAACGGCAGTTTTTGAGATGCTTTTCATGGCTAATTACTGCAATGCTGGCGCCAACAGCAAGAGGTGTGGCCGGGTGTAAAGTTTTATTCAAAGAAAAAAACTTTTTCATTAGATGTTCGAGGCGGGATCGAACCCACGACCTCATGCTCAGCAGTCGCGCACACTAACCGCTGAGCCACTCCGGCCACTCGGTAAGACCTACGCACAATTGTCTCATAATCAGGGCTGCAAACCGGCTTAGAACCGAACCGGTTCGAACCCGGAATTCCGACTATTAATGTACTGTGAACCGAACCCTGAAGCGAAAATCTTTAATAATAAAATCTGAACCTAAACCTGCTTCGAACCGACAGTTTCGGTTCGGTTCAACAAAAATTATAGACAATAAACAACTTCTTCTGTTATCTGTTCGGTTTTGGGAAACTGAGCCTTAAAATCGTCAGAAAAGTTTAATAAAAAAAATCGTGATAATCGTTTAGAATTACTTATAAAGTCCCAAACAGCCTCTGCCTTTTTAAGATACTCGACCTCAAAGCTTTTAAATGATTGACAAAAACAACAGATAAACATTACATTTGTAATATTTTTCAGATGAAGAAATGAAATTGAGCTTAACAGTAAATTATATTTTCAATATTCGTATGTGATATACAAATCGTATCCGATTAAGAGGAGTTCGGCTTTGGCCCTTTGGGGCTGTCAAAAACTTACATATTTTGGTGTTTGGTAGTGTTGTTTAGGGCTTTAAGGTATTCATTTAGGGGGAGTGGGAGTACCTAGTTTTGAGTTCTAAGAATTGAGAAGAGTATCGAAGAGAGTAGTGAGTATAGAGTATCGAGTACTTAGAGTTGAGTACACTCAGTATCAAATACAGAGTATCGAGTACTTAGCATCGGTGGCTGAGAACCAAATACAAAGTATCGAGTATTAGTTTCGAGTACTTAGTATTGAGTACTTAGCATTGAGTACTAAGTATTGAGGTCTTAGAATCGAGTACAGTGATACAAATACTGTGTATCGAGTACTTGGGATCGAGTACTTAGTATCAAGCACTTAGAATCGAATACTGCCTAATTGAGTACTAAGAAGCGAGAACTTGGTATCGACTACTTAGTGTCGGGTACTAAATATCGATTTCTGAGAATTGAGTACTTGGCATCTCATCGAATATGTCGTGTCGTGTACTTAGTATGGAGTACCTTTATCGATTACTGAGTATCGAGTTTTGAGTAACGAGTATATAGTAACACACAACCAGAATAATGTGAAAGGCGGAGCCAATCGTACTCAACATGTTTCACATCAAGGCCCCGTGAGTGTTAGCCTCACTCAAATCTACTTTTTATAAACACAGTGTAAAGCATGGAATTAACCAAGGTTCGCCTTAAAACCTCGAAACTCAAATTTCCGATCCTTAACCATTGATCAATTTTGATTCAAGCCCGAGAGCTGGAGCTCCGGAAAAATTTTTTGTTTTGCAGCCCTGCTCATAGTATTAATAAAAGATCATAAAATTTTAACAACCTTCACATATAACATTTAGGTATGCGACAATGCGGTACAAAAGTATAGCTTCTCAAATTTAGAATCGACCCGTTTTTTTGCCTGTAACAGTTCGATAAAATCAAACTTTTTTGAAAACCCCGGGATGTGACCCTTAAATTCTGATAGAAGAGACTTTTGTGAGCATCACCTCATACCCAGTTTTTTAACTGAACCATAGGTTCTCGTTCTATGGGTACTGTTGAACTAGCAACACACACCGACAACAACTTCTACTCAATTTTTAATGGTTCAAGATAAAAGTCTACAAAATTCAGGAAATACGGATAGGGTCATTGGGAACGCAATATCAAAAATTCGCTTTGTTGTTCGTACATTAAACTTGATCTGTCTGCAATTATAAGACATATATGTCCCATATATGTATGAAGAACCTCTATCTCTTACTCTGAGATGTGTTTGTCCATACGGACGCACAGGCGGACATTTCTATATCAATTCGGTTGTTGATGCAGATCAAAAATATATATAACTAATAGGGTCGGAGATGATATGACATACATTTGCACAAACTTAATATAGTCTGCGTATTTTTGGTACAAAGCATAAAACAAATTTTAAAACAACGGACAAAGTATCGAATCTACAAACACACAAAAGCCAGGGTAACTTACCAGTAGTACTACACATTTATGTTGAAGCATCAATATAAGGAATAGGAAAGGTGTCTAAAATAATGTAAATCAATTATTGTCGCTGTTTATATACTAATCAGACTATGTTCACTGTGAAGGTTCACTTCATCGTGAAAAAGGGGTGAATATGGAATCGGAGGCCGAAAATAGCGAATACAAATTCACCGACACGTGAATGATGGCAAAACTGCGCCCCACCTTACAAAATTCTAAAAAAAATTAAACAATTAGATATGTAAAAACCGAAATTGGTACCTCAACTAAAATTTGAAAATAATTGGTGTTGCAAGTTTTGCGGTATTTTGTAAATAGCGGTTTGTATTTTAAAAATTCGAAAAATTATTCTGGGGGAGTGTTGACATGACAGCTTTGACCCCTTTGGGGATTTGGGGGAAAAATTCTCCAGCTTTGATTGGGCAATTTTTGGAATTGTTGTCAAAAATTCAGGGTTGGTACTTGAAATACTTGAAAAAATTGTTTGATTACTTTCGGCTTATGTACTTTAAGTTAGCATATTTGATAAGCGACTATGCCCTTTGTAGAAAATAATCATAAAAAGTGAACTTTTTGCTAGTTTCTTATAAAAATGTTAAAAAAATTTAAGCAAACAACTTCCTTTAGTTCTTGCCCACAATTTAACAGTAAAAATTCCAAATTAAAAATGTTATCCATTTAAATCTTTAAATTAAAACTGTTGTAAAATCAGTGCCATTTCTAGAACTTGTTTTCACGTTGACAGGCAGAGGGAAAAGTTTTCAAGGTTCTTCAGTGACCACACAGCTGCTTTAATTCACATTCCTTTTTTTTTTTTTTTTTTTCGCTGAGCCTTCAGTCGAGTTGAGTTGAAAAGTGGGACAATTAAAACGATGCAAAAATCATAAAAAGAAGATCAGGTTTTTGGGCTGGACGGGGAGGGCGGTGGTGGATGGTGGATGAGGCCCTTGATGATACGGCTCAAGTATCAGTTACAGCTCTTCAGCTGGTCTGTCCAAAGTGAGGCGACTTGTTTTAATTAAAAGTGAGTCCTGAAAAGAAGAGTCGAGGCCTGGGTGTCAATTGCTTATCACTCATAATAATCGGTCATTTTTATATACGTACATATATCGTATGACTGATTCGATTCGGTTTAATAACCACCAAGCGTTATTAGTTTGCATTGCATTTTGGTCATTGAACCTGCCTGCCAGTTGCGTCCAGCTCTCTGGTCAATGTCAACGGTGCTTAATGTTTTATCTGTGCACACTCCAATTCGCACAGTTCTTGGCTTGATGATTCGATTAGGTAGGGAGCAGAGGCGTCACACGGAAGGGGTGTAATATGGTGGTAATGTGGTAATTGTAAGGTTGATACAACGCAAAACCTTCATCAAATTTAATTGGAATGTTTGATACTGTTCTTATACCACACACCTAGCTCATCTTGTCCTTGATTTTCCGCTCTGGCGATGAATTTTCCGATAACTTTTCAGTGCTTTCGCTTATTAACATTGATTATGTCAAAACATTTATTGAAATAAGTCCAGACAGTAATTTTTGTACAAATCAGAAGCCAGATTTCAGGGCAAATGAAGAAGGCGTTTAGCAAACATGGCGACCGCGAATATAGTTGGGTTTTTTGCGCTTGCTAATGAAAGGCAACTTAGTAAGCCATTTCGCTTATATTTTCTCAAAAAAAAAACTCAGGAAATCTATAAAATCCTAGCTTATAGCAAAAGTGGCGACCGTGCTTGAGTCTCCACTTAGGAAGTTACGTTTCTTGGCGATAACTAAGCATGCTAGTTAGCTTATATGTGCGCCTAAAAATACTAAAAAAGTCAGGAAATCTATAATTTACTGGCTCTGAGCCAAAGTGGCGACCGTGACGTCCTCAAAGATTGAAAGATGGAATGGCGATATAGCCGACCGTGAAGTCATATGAGCTGGATTGGATTACGAAATGTGAGAGACTTTATTGATTAAAGCCTTAAAAGTGCCGGTGCAGGTTCAAAAGTTTCAATACTGCTCACTATAGAACACTTAATCAAATACTAAATTCTAAATTAGATATCTCCTAAGTCTTATTCCAAAGACACTACATAAAGAAGATACTGCACCTCATACTAATGAAATATCTTAAGATAGGATTTTTTTTTAATAAATTAATTATTTAATTTTTATTATAAGGTGACTCTGAGGTGCTTGGACAAATACCTATAAATTAGAGACATGAAATTTCTTGAATCTTCGCTGAAGGTGGGTCAGTCGATACCAACAGCTTCCTGTTTTGAATACGCCTCAATGGTTTCCTAGTTAAATCTCGGATTTTAGTGGTATTACAAATATGCGGTTTCGACTCAACCAAAAATTGCAAATCTTGACTGAGTTCGGTTAGTGTTATCTAAAGAAATGGCTCGACCCCTGGAACTGAAAATTAATTTTTTTCTATCCACTTTTATGAATGTTTGTAAGTGGGAAGAGCCTTTGGTTTGGTTTAGACCTTATACATTCCTGACTGACGTTGCATACATAATAAATTTAGTAGCTCTACCTTTTCCACTTTCTGAGATTATACAGAATTAGAAAATCTGTTTGTTCATACGGACAGACAGACAGACGGACGGACGGACAGACGGACATGGCTAGATCGACTCGGCTGTTGATGCTGATCAAGAATATATATACTTTTTAGGATCGGAGATGCTTACTTCTGCCTGCTACATACTTTTGCACAAACTTTATATACTCTGTGTACCTCTGGTACAGAGTATAAAAAATCAAATGGGGTATAGTTTTATAGTTTTTTGAGTGCTCCAATTTCATTCTTGACAATATTTTTCTGATCAATTTCCTCACAATAAATTTTCAAAAGGGGTACTCCAAAAAACTAGTCTGATTTGAAACATTTTTGGTACACGCTACCGAGTTTCATTCAGATCCGTCAATTTTTAGATATGGCAAAGTGAAAAACCAAAATTATATGGCGACATTAAAAAAAAGTTTTTGTTTTACATCTGACGGTATCGGACATCTGACATCAATTTTTGCGGAAAAAGCGATTTTGAAAGAGCACAATATCTGAATGCGGTAAGGAACCTTAATTTAATCTGTATTAAAACTGCATAAGACCTCTATTGAAAATGTATTAAAGCAGTATTAAATCTGTATTGAAACTGTATTAAAACAGTATTGATCCTATATTGAATCTTTCTTTTAACTTTATTGAACCTCTATTGGATCTGTATTGAAGCAGTATTGAACTTGTATTAAAACTCTATTGAATATCTATTGAAACTGTATTAAAATTGAATTAAAACTGTATTGAGACAGTACTGATCCTGTATTTAACGTTTATTTCACCTTTATAGAACATCTAATGAAACTGTATTGAAGTATTATTGAACCTGTATTGAAACTGTCTTGAAGATCTATTGAAGCAGTATTTAACCAGTATTGAAACTGTACTGAGACAATATTGATCTTGTATTGAACCTTTATTTTATCTTTATTGAACTTTTATTAAAACTGTATTGAAGCAGTATTGAAACTGTACTGAAACTGTATTGAACATTTATTGAATCAATATTAAACCTGTATGGGAACTATTTTGAAACTGTATTGATCCTTTATATTACCTCTACTAGAATTATATTGAACCAGTTTTGAACCTGAACTATATCCGTATTAAACCGGCATTAAGCCACCATTGAATCCGTTTTAAAGTGGTATCTAAGAGGTATTAAACCAGTATGTAACCTACATTAAGCCGATATTTAATTAGTACAAAGCCAAACAAGACTTTTGCCTCGAGCCAGCCCAACCAAACCTTTGGATTACTGAAGATCAGGTCGCTTAAACCAACACTTTAAACCAACACATTGCGAATTTAAAACTTTAAAAAAAACAGGCTTGGATCATTTCTGATGTGAAATTGAACGGATTTACCATCTTGTTAGAAGTAAAAAAAAAAAATGGGAGTACAAGCTCTATTTGAAATGTTTTTGTCATTATTTATCATTCTTATCTTGCTTTGATACTGATAAAAAAGTAACGATATGAAAAATCGATATGAAATCTTGCGCAAGATTCTACGGGAATTTTAAATTATTTAGACGTGTTTTCGGGACGGGATTCAATTGATCCGAACTATTAATATTTCTGAATTCCCAGAAGCGATGCAAAGATTCGATAAGATGAATGGATATTTAAATCGGTTTTAATAATTTGGATTTCTCAAGATTTGGTCGATCTCGAAAACGGAAAGAGCATAACAAAATGTTTGTTCTCGCTTTCGTAACAAAACAATAAATATTAAAAAATGTTCTTTGTGTCATCCTGATTAATCATTTTGTTAGAATAAACTATAATTTATGCTTATTTTTTTTAGTTTTTTTTAATAGCTTATGTGACTGTTTTTAAGACCTTTATACTAAGTAACTAGGTCATGATACACACAACAACACAAAGGAAGCTGGTAGATCGCACTGCTGATTCATGAGGAACCACCCTCAATATTCAACGTTCGTTTGCCTAATTTGAACCGCTCGAATAGCAGTCTCTGCATGCCTGCGTTGCTAAAACTGCTTGAGAATTCCAAAGCAGCATGCGCGCAAAAGCTCGAAAGACAGCCTGAAACGGACACTAGCCTTTGGGTACTTTAGGGTTATAATTGTTGGCAACAATGGATTCAAGATCAAAAGATTACAAAGGTATCTGCCTCAAATCATAAATGAAAACCTTGCTCTCCTTAATTCTCATTAAAAATCGTAAAATCAAGTCTGAAAGTCTGCAGGAGAGGTCAGGTTCCAGCCTTTCAGAAAAAGTGGCGACCGTGACACGATGATTTTCTGTAAAGTCGGTAGAATTGAGATATGAATTGAATTCCAATCAAAGAAATTAAAGCAATCGTCTTGCAATGTCGACAAGTAGTTGAGAGCTCTACTTTTTTACCTGTAAAGATTATTCATTTAATTATGATAAACAGCTGTAGACATTTCATTGAATCGTTTTCTATGTTCGCCGGAGTACTTCGGATAGTTCTGAAGTTAAGACCTGTTTCAGCCCCCCTTGATAGTTACCTGCCTTCTGGCTACGCTTGTGATATATAAATCTTTATCTCTGATAGATGCAGCTGCATTGCATTGCATTGGGTTATATTTTTAGCTGACCAGCTTCTACTCTCCACTCTCTTTTCTTCTTCACTTGGTTTTTTTTTTTTTTGCTGCTTTTGCTGTATTTAGGCCCAAGGCGGATTTTGCCTCATTTAAACTTGTTCCTTCTGCGTCTGTCGGTCTGTCTGTCTTTCTTCTACTACTGCTGATTCGTAATGATACGTTGCTCATTGTTGGTACTCAACTCTTTTTCTTCTTTCTCCCCATCATCTTCATCATCATGGCCAATATCGTCATCGTCATCATGTTGTAATTGTTAGACAGTAAAACTTTTTGTTGTTGGTATGCGCACTTTCTCCTTAAATGCTATTTTCGTTAACATTGTTTTCGACGACGGAATCGTCGTTAGTCGGCTTGGCTTGTGTATGGATATCTCTTCAACATCTAATTTGTGGCTTTCCTCGAGACTTGGTTCCGTCTTCGCCCTGGCTGCAGAGCTTGTTGATTTTTTTGACATTTTCGTAATCTGTAATTTATTTTTTTATTTTCTTCTATTTTTTTTCGTATTTTGTGGGATTTTCGCGCAAGACGCCCGCAAAATTCCCATTGGTGTTTAATTGGCATTTTTTAGTGTCGCAATTTTAATGATTTAATTTTTTGTTTTTTTTTTGTGTTTTTTGTGCTGTTGTGCAAATTGCTGCAGAGTGTTGCAGTTAGCTAGCTGCTTGGGTGTGTTGACATGCGTCAGCCACTGTACATGGACAATGGGTGATTTGTGTGGTGAAGTGGCAATTGGGTAGTAGTGCTAACGATTTGGGTTTTGGTTTTGTGTGACTAGCAAATTGGAGCAATTTGCATGGATGGAGGGAGGTGAAATGGCAGTCGATGAAAGAGATTGCTGATGGGAAGGAGGGATGTTTTGAGAAGCTTTCTACCAGTAATGGAAGCCGATCGATAATAATCTGTTTGAGTCAAGGAAACGACTTAGATATACAGGGATCAGCAATGTGAGCGGATTCGTCGTCAGAATTTCAACCGCTGCAAGTCGATAGAGATATGTACCCAAATTCATTGAGAACCTTTCAACAAACGATCTCTAAATTCTCTGCCTTTGATTGATAAGCCAGGGGACGGCAACAAGCAGATACGTCGACAGAGTTTTTTCTGCAATGATATTTGTAAGTTGATGGCGAGAAGTGGTCCATTTTGATAAGCACATTCAACTTACAAGCTTTAAATTATCTGCCTTTGTTACAGAAGCCAGGGGTCGGCCATGCAAGCAGAGACGTCGACAGAATTTCAGACGCCGCAAGAGTATTTGCTAGTCGATAGAGAAAAGTAGTCAAATTCGTTGAGCATATTCAACTAACAAGTTTTGAAGCTCTAAATTCTAGATTCTAAATAGTGGCCGGGTGGCTCAGCGGCAAGTGTGCGCGACCGCTGTGCATGAGGTCGTGGGTTCGATCCCGCCTCGGAACATCTAATGAAAAGTTTTTTTTTTTTAATAAACCTTACACCCGGCCACACCTCTTTGCTGTTGGCGCCAGCTTTGTAGTAATTAGCCATGAAAAGCCTCTCATACTGCCGTTCGGATTCGGCGTTACACTGTAGGTCTCTTTCTCTTGTGCTAAAATTAGCCAAGAGATTAAGAGAGGCTCGGCTTTGGCTCTTTGGGCTGTGTCATCTTGACAAGCTAATTTTACTTTTACTTTTTAAATTCTCCAGCATTGATTGAATCGCCAGGGGTCGGAAATGATAGCAGAAAGATCGACAGAATTTCAGCAGCTACAACGGTATTTCTAAGTCCTTAGGAAACAGCTGACCATTTCGTTGTATTCATTCAACTAACGAGCTTTAAAGTTTTAAGTTTAAGACTTTGCAGAATTTCAACTGCTGTGAACGTATTGCAAGTCCATTGAGAAAAGTAGTCAATGCCTTAAGCCCTTTCAACCAACGAACTTTTAAGGGGGTCTTCTCATTGAGCAACTTTTTTTTTCGACTTTTTTTTGCATTTATTTATAGCTTGGATATTCAAAAATATCCCCCCAAAAGGATTTTCGAAAACTCGAATTAGTTTAGGAGATATAGTCCTTTTAGTGACCCAATGTGACCTAAATTCCCAAGCAACTGCAAACTTAAAGCGCGTTTATCTCAAAACCACGTTTTTCGAACTGGCGGCCATGATATCTCCAGTTCAACTGAACCGATTTTCATGAAACAAAGTGGAATCGACGCAGAATTGTCACCATTCTTGGGTGAACCTCGATTATAATTTTAAAAAATTTTTACTATTTTTTTTTTACACTAAACTACAAAAAAAGGCCCAAAATTGAAATTGAAAAATTTTTGGAATGGCCGCCATTTTGTCAAAAAAAATCACAAAATTAAGTTTGAGGTTCACCCGAGAATAACATCTATACTGATTATAACCCCGTTTTTTTTTCATTTCGGACGCTCCGGAGACCCGGAATCGTGGCCGCCGTGACGACACCTTTTTTTTCACCACCAACTTTGAAGTCTCATTACTTTTTGAACAGCCCTCGTATCGAGGCAAAAAAATTTTTTTATTTACTTTGAACCTTTTGTAATACAATAAATAAAAAAGTTTTCAATTATTCTTTGGCGTTTTCAAATAAGAATTTTTTTAAAAAGGGTCCAAAAAACGGGTTTTGAATGAGAAGACCCCCTTAAGGTTTAAATTCTCTGCCTTTGACTGATAAGCCAGCGATCGGCAATGAGAGCAGATAGCACAATTTCAGCACCTGCAATGGTATTTGTATGTATAGAAATAATTTCTCAGTTGGCAGTGGCAAATTCTCTGCTGACATTGCCGACCACCATATTTGCCTTACTTTTTGTCATATGACCGACTCACGAGCCGAAAACAGACATAAGCGACGTTTTTCAAAGTGTCCAAACAAGCTCTTTCATACATTTCTAACTTAAAGCCTTCAACAGAGTCTTAAAGCTTGTGTTAAATCCTACATTTAATTTCAATTTCATTCACAAAATCCACCTGATGTGCAAACCAAAGACAAATCTGTGTATCGAATCGGTAATTTCAATCCAAATATCCCACATCCTTCACTGTGTACCACATTTGCAAGTCAATCTAAACCGCAAGAGTTTCACCAGCAACAACACCCTGAGACAACGCTCTAGGGAGTCTCTTTTTGTGTGCATTTGGCACACCCAGAGCCAACACCTCTCTACCACGATACCTACTACTGCTGGAAAAGACCTTGAAAAGCATGCGGGGCAATTGCAAAGCCAACTTTCACCAGTTGCGTTAATTTTTCATGTCACAGTCAGAGACAAAACGAAACGAAACGTAGTAAAGTTGCCCCAATCTGAGGCAATTGCATTCCCAATCAGCCGCAAGTTGGAGTCGTCACGAAATGGCAACCGCAAGGCCTCCACCTCCTTGTCTCTGTCTCTTTTTCTCTCTTGCCACATGCAATTAATGTTTTGTTTTGTCTTTCACCTCGCGGAAAGCAGAAAAAAAAAATGAAAAATAAAGATGAAGATGAAGACGACGACGTCGACGTTCTAGCATCATCTTCAAGGCAAATGGCGGCAATACTCTTGGCCAATATCTTCACATAGTAAAGGCTTACGTATGTATGTATGTATGCATGAATGTATACTCGCTGTACTTATGGCATACCCACTGCAAATTGCATATTTTTCCTCAGCTTAGCTCACGTTTCTCGCTCGTTTCGCAAATCTGTTGAAAAGTTTCCTTTGTCTCGCTAAGCATCTCCTTAGCTCCCTCTCTCGCTCTTTCTCTGTCGCAGGCTTTGGCTTTTTGCAATTCAGTTTATTTTATTGCAAAGCTGCTGTGGTGAAGCACCCACTGATTTAAGCCCTTATGAGAGTTATTTATAAATTGTTAATTAGTGCCATAACTCAAGAATACTTTTTCAGTATACTTCCAGATCAGAGTTGGGCAGGCAGTGGTCCCTTGCGAAGAAAATACTCGACGGTCTTAACTTATTGTTGTTGAGCCCTTCTAGTCATTTTTGAAATCTGAAAGTTATGGAAAAAGAAGAATCCTTGAAACAAGACTACCACCATTCCTCTTGGAAGCCCTCCGTCTTCACTTCATCAAAAAGCAGAATAGTGTAGCCGGATGACTCAGCGGCTAGTGTGCGCGACCGCTGTGCAAGAGGTCGTGGGTTCGATCCCGCCTCGGAACATCTAATGAAAAAGTTTTTTCTTTGAATAAACTTTACACCCGGTCACCCCTCTCTGCTGTTGGCGCCAGCTTTGTAGTAATTAGCCATGGAAAGCTTCTCAAACTGCCGTTTCTATTCGGCGTTAAACTGTAGGTCCCTTTGTCTTGTGCGAGAATTAGAAGCGTCAAGCCATTTTACATTTTACATTTACAAAAAGCAGAATTCCAGATAGCCTGTACATAAAAGTCCAACTATTTACTATAGTTATATCACAAAGCACAAGAACTAGCGGCACGATATAACAAGGAGTTATCCTTAGATAACCAAAGTAGATCGATTGTTGAGCATAAAAATTTGCTGGTCGGCATCGAAACTCTCTCTAGGCAAACCCAAAGCTCGACAAAACAGAACATACGGCAGCATCGCTTATACTTTCGTAAAATAACTTGGTGAAATCATGGGTAAAGCAGAGTAGTTACTAAGCAAATACTGACTTCCATCGAATTTTTGTTGGTTTCCTGACACGAAAAAATTGCTCGCAGAATAAAAAAGTAGCCGTTTTTTCTGGAGTGGTCTGGAAAGTGTGAAAAATTTTAACGAATTTAATAAAATCGAAAAAGCCTTAAATAAAATATAAAGAAATTCTCGCTTTCATGTTTAACTTGTGCCACAATAAGTACACAACTTTCGAGTCACTACAATGGTAAAAAACCTTTTGAGTAAGGAAATGATAAAAAGTATTATACTTTCAATCATACAATTACTTTAGTTAAAAAGTGTATTTAAGTTTCGTCTCTGGCAAAAGTTGTTAATCTTTTCTTTCTTGTTTTTTAATAAAAAAAAAAAGAAGTTGTTTCTGTGGTAGCTTTTTCAGCTGTTTACGTATGAAACTCACGGCCCGTCGTTCTGTCTGCCGCCTGTTCCCGCTGCAATCTGTGTTTTGTCGGGGTGTGTGGGGCGGGGGGGAGCAAGAGCTTGTCATAGGACCTTGGGCGCGAAGAGCTCAAGCTCGCTGGTTTTATTTTTGTGTTGCCGCTGTCCATGTGTCCGTGTTTCCCCCCTCTTTTGAGAGAACAGAAGAACAAGGTGTGCAACAGTTGTCGTTGTTGTTGTTGTTGCTTGTTTTCTTTTTCATTTCGCTTTTTTTTCGGGGGATTTCCCCGTTGTCTATGTCAGGGAAGCGATTTATTTTTATTGTGCCACGAGATTTATGCGCTTGCATTACAAATTTATATGTATGGCAGCGGGCGGCGGGGGGGAGATTGAATATGTTTCTTTGAGTAATTTTTATGCCACTTTTGTTTGGTAAGATCAAACTTTTAAGTCAGGTAAATTGAGATATATGTGAAAACCCGTCCAAACAGGATGTGCTTACATTTATTGCGCAAACTTTTATCTCTAGTTTGTACGATCGCGCAGCAATTGGCGCAGACATTAATATTTAACACTCAAATGGCACAAACACATCAAATGACAGACAGACAGACAGAGGCAGGGAGAAGGAAACCCAGGCAGCACCGCCATAACATAAAACCAAAGCCAAGCACACTTCAAACATATCAAATCAGTTAGCGAGCAAACAGCTATAAAAATTTGAACGAAAATGACTTACTTTTGTGGCTTTTTACTGGTGGGTAGCTTATGAAATTAATGACACTTGAATGGGAATAGTAGGAGATATTTGAAATGATATGTGAAGTTTTTTCTTTATAAATATCGATTTAAATCGATATAAATATAACATTTAATAAGGTCCCAGAATTCATTTGCTTTCTGGGAAAAAATGGTGGATTGTTTTATTGGTTAGACTGCAAACTCGGCTGGTCAATAAAATAGGTGTATGAAGCAAAACATTAACCTGTAGTTTATAAATACAATTATTTGGTTGCAGAATGTAAGGTATTAGGAACATATAACTTAATGGCGACTTAATAACCTTTAAAATTGTATTAGATGGGCCGTGGGCGTCACTGCAGTGCGGAGGAAAGAAGGCTCATTCGACGATTTGACATTGCCATGTTAATGAAACGTTCTCAAAACTTCGTAACCAATGCCTTAAAACCGGAATAAATAGGTGAAACTCGGGGAGCACCTAGAAAATCATCATCAAAGAACGACAATCGCATGGTTCAATTGGTTAAACGCGACCATGTCAAGTCTTTCAGGACGATTGCCAATGAAATTGGGAGTATTGTGTCATCACGAACCGTTCGGCGACGATTGGCAATAGCAAAACTTACAAGGTAGGATTGCTCGCAGGGTTCCTTTGCTTCGGTCGGCTAATTTACAGATGAGGAACAAATTTGCATTAGATCGTAGAAACTGGTGCGGGCCGGAGGGTGGTAAAAAATGGCGTAATATCCTCTGGAGTGACAAAACCAAAATAAATTTACTTGGAAATGATGCCAAAAGAAATGTTCGTCGTCCGAAAGTCAAAAAATTTGATCCCAAGTACACACACTAAAGGTATGGGGCTGCTTTTCATGGTATGGTGTTGGTCCGATTCATCGTATTGCCAGAATAATGGACAGATTCGTATACAAAGATGTGTTAGAAACGGTGATGCTACCATATGCCGAGGATAATGTGCCACAGGATAAGGACCCGAAGCACGCCTCTCGAGTAGTAAAGAATTGGTTCCGAGAGCAAAATGTGGTTGTTTTTGAGTGGCCAAGTCAATCCCCGGATCTCAATCGCATCGAGAATCTCTGGGGTGAACTCAAAAGAGAGGTAGGAAATACTTTTTTGTCAAAATAAAAGTCAACTTTGGGATATTGTCAAAAGAGCATGGCTTAACATTCCAATTGTAACTTCTCGCAAGTTAATATCCTCCGTGCCAAGACAAATGGAGAAAGTCTTGCAAAATAATGGCGGATATACCGGTTAACACCCAGATACTTAGTTTAATATAAAACAAGACCAAAAATATTGAAATATTCAGGCCTGTTCCCGTTCGACGAAGAATGCTTCGCGGCAATTGTGATCAGCACGGTGCATGCGCTGATTCGGAATTGCGAACAGCTCGGTTTCATATCGGCGGTTTTCTTTTGCCATGCAATTTCTAATGTACAAATTTAATCAAATTGAAAGCTCGATATATCAATGAATACTTCAAAATCTCTACAATATTTGACATGTTAAAATAAAAATAATTGCAAAATGCAAAGAATCACCGTTGCCAATAAAATTTGCATTTACTTTTCATTCCACTGAATCTTAGGTAAAACTTTTGAAACCGAATAACTTGATCGTTTTTCGGAAACGGGAACAGCTACCAAATCCGATTCCGCATGATCTGTTCGAAATCGAAAACGGGAACAGGCCTGATTGATTTAACTTAAACATTTATCTGTAGTCTATAGTGTCCAGCCAAAATTTAATTGTATTGTATATTAAAGGTTTTGTGAAACTGTTTTTTTCTTTTTATTTAAAGACAATTAATAAAAGTTTTGAAAAAATTGATTAGTTGAGATCAGAGACAATATGAATTAGAAATAAAAAACTAAAAAAAAAAAATTATTATTTTGTCCATAAGCGGGCGATACGAGGTTGGAGTTGCTCTTTTTACATTTCGTTTCATTTTGATCGAAAATTTACAAAGCCCGTTAATTACACCGTTATTTAATAAACCAGGGATGTAAACCACTCGAAAATAAGTACTGGTTCGGTTCATTGGTTCACGCAGTTTCTGAACCGCCGGTTCGGTTCATTACATGGTTTTTGGAGCTAACTAAACCGCGGTTCGGGTTCGGTTCAGTGGTTCGTAGAGGCACATTATGAGATATTATGATTTCTGTCTTAAGGAGACTTTGAATTCCTATAAACCATTTGAATTCTGATTGATGATTGCATTATAACTAATCCTCGACCTTCAGACGGATAACCATCATTTTGACTAAAATTAAAACTTGGTCGTTAACCCCATACGAGGTGTGTTCAAAAAGTATCGCGAATTTTGTGTTTTTTCAAAAATTATTTATTTATTCATGAATATCTATTTTGTCCCCTTCAAAGTAATCCCCATGAGATATTATACACTTGTGCCAACGGTTTTTCCAATCTTCGAAGCACTTCAAAAAATCATTTTTTTTATCTTGTTCAGCTTCTCCTTCGATGCCGTCTTTATCTCGTCAAGCGTAGCGTAACGTCGTCCTTTCATGGGCCTCTTCAGTTTAGGGAACAAGAAAAAGTCACAGGGGGCCAGATCTGGGGAATACGGTGGCTGCGGCATCATTAGTGTGTTGTTTTTTGGCCAAAAAGTCGCGCACAAGCAACGATGTGTGAGCAGGGGCGTTATCGTGGTGCAAAAGCCAATTTTTGTTCTTCCACAAATCCGGGCGTTTCTGGCGGATTGCTTCGCGCAAATTGCGCATAACTTGCAGGTAATATTCCTTATTGACCGTTCTTCCCTGTGGCAAGAACTTATGATGCACCACGCCCCTGCAATCGAAGAAAACTGTCAGCAAAACTTTCACATTCGACCGAACTTGGCGCGCTTTTTTTGTCTTGGTTCGTGCGGCAGCTTCCATTGAGATGATTGAGCTTTGGTTTCCACGTCATAACCATAAACCCACGATACGTCACCAGTTATGACCCTCTGGAGCAAATTTGGGTCGTCGCGGACAGAGTTTAACATCTCATTAGCAATGTTCATGCGATGCTGTTTTTGGTCGCAATTGAGCAATTTTGGTACGAATTTCGCGGCGACCCGTCTCATGCCCAAATCATTGATAAAAATCGAATGGCACGAGCCAATCGATATGTTTAGGTCCTCAGCAACTTCTCTAACGGTGATTCGACGATTGGCCAATACCATTTTCTCCACTTCATTAATTTTTTCGTCTGTTGTTGAAGTGCTCGGGCGTCCGGCACGCTCTTCGTCGTTCACATCTTCTCGGCCTTCTGAGAACATTTTGTACCACCGATAAACGTTGCTTCGGTCCAAGGTAGCTTCTCCGTATGCCACAGTCAACATTCGGAATGCATCCGCGCACTTAATTTCGTTTTTCACACAAAATTTGATACAGGTTCTTTGATCCATTTTTTTGAATAGGTAAAAATCGAAGACGATCCAAAACACGTGCAAGCAAAGCAGCTGTCAACAATTAAGTGAACATTCAAAATGGCCGAGCTTGTCAACATAAGTGAGACACATGAGTACCAACATAACGCCACAAAAAAATCGAAGTTCGAATATAAGTAACCCGCTAAAGTTCAAAATTCGCGATACTTTTTGAACACACCTCGTATTTAGTTATCAGGATTATTTATCGATCCGCCAAAGGAATGGTAAAGATCGGATGAACGGCTGTCGAGCTATAAGGAAAAAAACAAACAATTCTGGGCAGCACCGGTCGCAACGGTGATTGGCAGCACTTCACAGGTACAGAGTATGTTATAGTCGGGCTTGACCGACTATCTTTCTTGTTTCATCCTTCTGTAAGTACACAATGTTCTTGATTTAAGAACGTTTGTTGTCATTTCAATAATAATAACATTCGTTTTTCGGTTATAGAATGTTTCGTACTCAATTTAAATACACCCAAGTACGAATCGAACTTGAAATTTTAAGTACAAAACGGTATAAATTCTATCCCGTTTGTTTTGGAACGCCGGCAACCGGCACAGTACAGGTAAAATGAACAAATTAATTAGTCCTACTTGGATCTTGGGAACAATGCTTTTATAAACTGATCCGAACTCAAAGTTTTACGATTGATTTGAATCCAGGGGTATAGAACCCTACTTGTACCTAAATGAAATAATTTTTTTGTTGATGATCATCAAAATCTTGGATTTAATGCCTTTAAAAACGTGTCCGAGTGCGGAACGCAAAGTTTCATGATAGCTTCATACCACTGGATCGAATTCTTCTTAAATCTAAATTGAATATTATTTAAAATCATCCAAATCTTGCGATCTATGCTTCTAGAAACTGGTCCGAGAACGGACCCATTAAGTTTACGATAGTTTCGAACCCTTGCATCAAACTCTTCTTGTATCTTAATTAAATATTTAGCCATAATCATAGAAATCTTGTTTGTAATGACCTTAGAAAATGGTCAGAGAACGGAACCCAAAGTTTCACAATAGTTTCGTTGCATTTAAACGAACCTAATCAATTGAAAACCACTTAAGAGTTATTAAGGTCCAAAAAAAGTAACAAAGATTTCGTAAAAGCTTAAAAATAGTTTTGAAGATGTCTGTAAGTTACTTTTTAAGGAAATTACCAAACGATTATGAAAGCCTAACATTAGTAATAAAAGAAAAACATTTTAAGCCCACCTCTGGACACATTTAACAAGTTTTTATATTATTATTATTTTCAAGTTAATGTAAGACAACTAACTTTTGGTATGCAGTCCCGGCTTCAAGACAACACACACACACACAGACACACCAAGTAAAAAAAGAAACTGCATTCAAACTCATAAATCGAGTTTTTCCAATTTTTCCCAACGCCGCTGCCTCACCCTTCTCGGGTCTCCTTAGTCGAAGCGTCGCTTGGCGTTTTTCCTCAACGACTAATTTTTTTTTTCCATATATTTTTCAGAGACTTAATCATTATTTTTCCAGTGCTTTGCTTTCATTACTTGTTTGCTGCACACACACACACACACATACAGATGTAGTGGAGATACCTTTTTTTCCCTGGGATGGAGCTGAAGATGACGTTGTGGAAGCCACTTGGCAGTTTTCAGTTGTTGTTTTTGTTGTTGTACTTGTCTTTTAGCACTCTACTGTGTGCATTGATTTCTTTGTTTGCCAACAACAACAACAACAACACAGTGGAGAGGAAGAAGCAGCAGCAGAGAACTAACTACCGTCTTGCATTTACTATGTATGTATCTGTGACTTGTTGACTGCTCAGCTCCCCCTCACACCATATTACTTTTTATGCCTTTATTGTTGTATGCGCGCTCTCTCTCTCTCTGTGTCTCTCTCAATGCTGCTGCTGCTGATCAAGTGCTCAATTATTATGACTTGTTGTTGCTGTTGTATTTACTTCTTGGTCTTGGGGTCTTCCATTGACCATTCCGTGTGATTCCGAAAAGCGCATACCAATGCTTCCAGTGAAACCAATTCCAGTTTTCAATTGGAACACACACAAACACCAGACCCGAGAGCCTCGCTGCCGCAGCCGCGCTGCCCTGTCTCGGTTGCGAGTTCAGACACCCGTAAAGCAGCGCAGCTAACGTCAACGTCAACAGAGCCTGGTCGCGCACTTGCCGAGATCGTGGGAGAAGAAGTGGCAAAAGAAGTCAGTTAGAAGCTGCAGAGACGTTACAAGACCAGTATAAGAGTTTCTTTGGGAGTGAAAGCGTAGTAGAGTAAAGGCTTGAAAGAGAGCGTTGTAAAAACTAAATGGCTTTGTGTAGGTGAAGGTAGATGTTAGGCTTGATCAACTGTTGAGTGCGCTATAAGAGTTTCACCTCTCTTTATTCACGCGCAAACGCGGTAACTGACAATGCAACGCCCCCCTCTCTCCCACAAGCAAAATTGATTCGTATATAACTTCGGTGTTTTTTGTCCGATCTTGTTGATCTTTTCAAAATAGATAGATATTGGGCCCAACTTGATATATATAAAGTTTGGAAGGTCAATCTTAAAAATTGTGGCTCTGACAGTTTTTTGCGCTTAAAGGGGGGAGGGGGAGGAATTTTCCAAATCTGAAACAAACTCGATTTGAATCGGGTATACACCTACCTGCATGCAAAAATTTGTGGCTCTAGCTCTTATTGTCTCTGAGATCGACGCGTTCATACGGACAGACGGACAGGGCTAAATCGACTCGGCTGTTGATGCTGATCAAGAATATATATACTTTATAGGGTCGCAAATGCTTCCTTCTACCTGTTACATACTTTTGCACAACTTCATGATCCCCCTTTTCCCATTTTCAATGGGAACAGGGTATAATAAGCTTCTAGGTTTAATATTTATACAATTTCAACACAAATTTTACCATATTCTGCCATTTTAATTCGATTCCTTTAAATCAAATTTCTTTTTTCTTGGTTCAAGCTTAAATTTTTAATTTGTCTTTAAAATATTTTTTTGTTGGCAGCATTAAAATTCATAAGCAATCTTGTTGAAAACGATTCCCCTATCATTTCTATCTGTTTCCCATTAAAAGTCACTGCAATTGTCAGTCCAACCTCAATTCACATTTGTTGCCAAGTGCATCAAAATGCGTAAAGCCATCTCGAGTTTCAGCCCAGGAGTAGATGTGCATCTCTGTGTTTTGTTGGCTTTTGTGAGTATCTCTTTCAATCTGCCGCTTCCCCAGCTCATATGACAACCCCAGCAACGCGTCTCCTCGACATCCTCGTCATCGTCGTGCTTAGGCAGCTCTCATAAATTGTTGCTTAAATTGCATATCATGCATCAAATGACTGAAGCTCGTCTCACCCCCGCAAATTGCCCACCAGAGATACAGTTGCTGTTGTTGTTGTTGTTGTTGTTGTTTTTTTTGGCTAAATCCAAGCCCAAGTGAGCGGGAGCCACGCACATTGCAAAAAACCACATCGTAAGTGGAGACCCACAAGTCATCCAGCAGCAACGCCAGCGGCAGCAGGTGACGCATTGCCCAAATCGAAAGGTGGGTTCGTGGGTATGGAGCGTGAGTCTTAAGTCGTCAGTCGTGAGGTACAACTAATGAGTGCGGAAAATATCCTAGGGGAGTTGAAGAGATATTTTCGGGATTTCATTGAAAGACGTCAGAGAACCAGAAAAAAAAAGGTTGTAAAGAATGATATTAACTTGTTTCAGAGTTGTTAAGAATTTTGTACTTGAAATCAAGTTAAATCGTTTTTAATTTTAAAGTATCCGATGGAAGAGAGTTCAATGCTGAACAGTTAAACGTTCAAAGACCTTGGTTCAACAAATTCTGCATAAAAACAAGAAAGAAAGTCGGTCAAGTCCGACTATAATATACTCTGTGCCTGTCAAAGTTTGTGTTTGTTTTTCTTAACTATAACTCGACTGTCGCTCATCCGATCTTTCCCATTCCGTTGGCAGAACGATAAATAATCCTGATTACTAAAAATGTCCTGAAGGTACGAACCTTCTATCTATAAAACTTTCGGAGATATGCCATCATGGTGACCACAGCGTATGGTGAAGTCCTTGTGGGAGCCGCTTACCTGCCACCCTCACTGCCCTGGAGCTCGGCTGGCTTTGAAGTGCTTCTTGGCCAATTTGGCCAAAAGTTCATCGTTGGCGGTGACTTCAACGCCAAACACAGGCAATGGGGCAACTTCAGAGCCATCCCTCGTGGTACAGCTCTGACCCAAGCAATAAGCGGCGACTCCACCCAAGTCCTAGCAACAGGAAGGCCAACGCACTACCCATACAGCCGCAGAGGAACGCCAACCTGCTTGGACTTCTTCCTCTATAAAGGACTGCCAGATCACCTACTTGAAGTACACGAGGAATACGAGCTGTCCTCTGACCACCTCCCCGTACTGGCAACACTGAGTCTTAGTCCTCAAACCGCTCCAGTCAGAAGCCGAATACTGCTCCCTGGATCTGACTTGCGTAGCTTCCAGGAGGAATTGAGCGACTCACTCCATCTCAACATGGAGGTGCATACTCCGCAGGATGTGGACGACGCGATCACCTTGCTAATGGACAAAATCAAATCAGCAGCTGCCAAAGCTCCCCCACTCGCACAGCACGGGGAAGCCTGGTTTTGACCCCAGAGGCCGAGGGCATGATTGCGCTCAAAAAACGTTTGCGGAGGGAGTTTGCAAGGACTCACGACCCAGCCGTTGATAGACTCTATAGGAGGATCTCAAATCGGGTGAGGAAGATGCTAGCCAACATTAAGAAAGAGGCAACGGACAAAATGCTAGAAGAAGCTACTCCAAACGAGGACTCGAAGTACGCTCTCTGGAAGCTCACCAGAAGGTACAAAAGGCAGGTGCAGCCGAAGTTCCCGATCAGACAACCTGATGGCACATGGGTCAAACACCCTCAAGACCGAGCTGAAGCCTTTGCCTCTAACCTCGAGGAAAGGTTTCAGCCATTTTGCACTGCCTCGACCAATAGGCTCCAATTGGTCAAAGAAGCACTGGACGTCCCTCTTCAAATGGCGCTACCTGTCAGGCCCATCACATTTGAAGAGGTGACGAGCGAGATAGCCTCACTCAAGAACAACAAGGCACCTGGTGAAGACGGAGTTGACAACAGGACAATAAAGCTTTTTCCTCGCAAAGCGATATTGTTTCTGTTGCTCCTCTTTAACTCAGCCCTGCGCCTCAGCTACTTCCCAGTGCGTCTTGGAAGAACGCCAACATAGTCATGTTGCATATCCCGAAAAGCTCCCAAACGAGCTGGACTCCTACAGACCTTTAAGCCTCCTCCCAGCATTTGGCAAGCTGCTGGAGAGATGCCTGTTAAGGAGAATCCTGGAAGCCCCAGCAGTGAAAAGGAGCATACCCAAGTTCCAGTTCGGCTTTCGCTTAGGCCACGGAACCCCAGAACAGCTGCACAGAGTTGTCAATTTCGACCTTGAAGGATTTCACGCCAAGGAGTACGTTGTGGCAGCGTCCAACAGGATATCCAACAGGCATTTGACCGCGTCTGGCATGAAGGCTTACTAGCCAAGCTGAAGGGAACGCTCAATTCTCAGATCTTTCCTATCTGACAGGACATTTAAAGTTGTGCAGGATGGCCTTGCATCCCAGAAGAAGAGGATTCGAGCAGGAGTACCTCAAGGTAGCGTTCTGGGACCAACACTCTACAGCCTGTTCACAGCAGACATGCCTACTGCTTTGGACATTCCAACTGAGGAGCCGCAGGACCTTCTAATCGCCACCTTCGCCGACGACACGGCGATCATGGCGCGTGACGGATGCGTATACTCGGCAACAGACGCGTTGCAAGAGTATCTCAAAAGGTTTGAGAACTGGTCCTGTCGTTGGAACATCTCCATCAACCCTGAAAAGTGCGTATCTGTCACCCATACGCTCAGAAGAGACAGTAGCCCTGGCGTCTTCCTGCATGGAGAGGTCCTCCCTCACAAATTGGCCCACAAGTATCTTGGAGTGACACTTGACAAGAGGCTTACCGCCGAACATGCCGCCGAAGTTGCAGGCAAGCTTCACAGCAAGGCGAAGAGGATAAGTTGGCTACTCAACGCCAACAACAAACTCTCGCTAAGGAACAAGGTCCTCATATACAAAGTGATTCTGGCACCGATTTGAAGGTACGGCGTTCAGGTTTATTGCATCGCCGCGAAGACCCACCTGAACAAAATCAGCGTCTTCCAGGCCAAAATCCTGAGGAGGATTACTGGAGCCGAGTGGTTCATCCGAACTCGAGACATTGAGAGAGAGTGTGGCGTTTCGATGGTTGGCCACACAATCAACAGCCAAGCAGCGAGGTACTTGGATAAGGTCGCCGCTCACCCAAACAACCTCGCCAGGCGCTAACTCCGATCGCGTAGGATCAACGGGATCAGGGCAAGACGCAGGCTCCTAAGGATCCACCCAGGTGACCAGGCTAATCGGAGGATTGAGACTCCAACTTACCAGCTAGACAATTTTAAAAACCATATACCCCCTCACCCCTTTACCCACCTAAAATTTAATCTTAGAGTTAAAGTCCTTACATCTAAGCACACACAAAAACAAACCCCAAACATGCAACAAAATAAATTAATAGAATAACATCCCCCTACAATATAAGTTACTTCAAATAGTATCAGCAGATTTTAAAATTTAGCCTTAAGGTGTCTAAATAAATAAATAATTTAAAATTAAAAAAAGAAAAGTCAAATAATACTGACTCGAGATTGAAGTAAGTACGGATTTCCAATGTCAATATTAAATAGTCCTGACTTGAGATTTAAGTTAGTACGGATGTCCTATATCAAAGCGAAAGAGCGAAATAGTATGAGAGCAAGAATATCTCTCTCACCAGTACTATCCGGCCCAGTGTTGCCAACTCTTCAGGGCTTCGGCACGCTAGATCCAAGTTCAAAAATAGCTAGAAATAGCTATAAATTTTTCAAAATAACTATATAAATAGCTAGCCTAGTTTATGATACCCTGTTTCCATTAAAATTGGGAAAAAGTTGATCATACTGTTGTGCAAATGTATGTAACAGGGATAAGGAAAGATTTCCGACCCCATAAAGTAGTTATAATTTACTCTTGACTAGCATCAAAAGCCGAGTCCAAATAGCCATGTCCGTCCTTCAGTCTGTCCGTTCGTCTGCCTGTCCGTATGAACGCACAGATGTCAGATAAAAAGATTGCACTTAGTGCCCCTAATTTAAAATGCAAAACTGTTTTTGTTTTATAATTTTATTGAAAAACTTGTAATTGGGTTTGACTTAAATCTTGCAAAATGAAAAACTTAACAAATTATTTTTCATGATATGTCAAAAGTTTTTTTGAGATATTAACCCAAACAGGTACTGACTTTGACAGAGCACCACGTCTCGGATTTTCAGTCAACACGACTTTCACAACTTTTTTTATCTTGCTCTCGGTTTATTACACAAATAAGTTATTTTAAAGTTTTAAAAGTATTTTGCTTTTCAATGTAAAAAGCAAGATTGTCGCTTTACTTTTTGAATTCAAAGTTTCGCTGAAGCCCCTGAAATAACAGATCTAAAGCCAGGCAATTTATTTTAGAAATATTTTTCTTAAAAATATGGTTAATCATGCAAAAAAATCCCATACTATTTGGCTGGGAAATGCAAAGTAGTACCACGTTTTAAACTAAATTTTCTGAAAAACAAAGCGAAGCAATGCAATGTTCAAAGAAAATTATAAAATGTTGCTGCGATTAAGAAGGTTTCGGTTCAAAGTTAACAAAAAAAAAAAAAACAACTTTGAAATGCCGTCACTCAAAAACTGTGAAAAGCTTCTAAATGTTGGCATTAAATAGCTGTAAGTAATTTAAATCATTTTCGACAGTCCCAGGCTTTGGCCAAAATTTTGGAGCACAAAAGCGTGAAATACTCTACAGTGATGGGGAAGAACAGTTAGATATGATAAAGCAACTTCGATCGCACTTATTACAGCAACAATCAACTAAAAGTGTTGCCATGTTATGAAATTTTAGGATGTTGCCAAAAGATTTGAAATAGCTAAAAATAAGCTATATTAATTTTTAGGTCGTTAAACCCATATTCAATTTTCAAAATAGCTATAATTCCCGCTAGCCGCCAGATCACGAATTTGCCCGCCATCAGCATTTTAAAAACGCCAGATCTGACGGGAAAATAGCTAAATTGGCAACACTGATCCGGCCTTAGCCAGACTGTCTGCCATATCATTTCCATCGATGCCTCCTCGAGGTGATCAGGAAATCTTTTGCTTGCCTGCACGCCATGACATTTCTGGTCTTGATGGAGTGTCCCTGCATGGCCTTGATTGCCGCTTGGCAGTCTATTTAGATGTTTATTTGGTTATTTGGATCGTGTGTTTATGCCAGCTTAGCTGCCTTTCCTATTGCGAAGTCTTCCGCCTGGAATATGGTGCAGTGGCTTGGCAGTTTGTATGAGAGCTTCATATCTGGCTCTTAACAGTGTACGGCGGCTCCGACTTCTAGATCCATCTTCGAGCCGTATGTAAAGAAGTGTGTTGCTTCTTGGGCCAGTCCTGCACGCTAGTCTGCTGGTGTGTATGAATGTAATCCGTGCTACTATTGATCTCTCTGCCAACTAAACTGTGTCCATTGCTTTGTAGCGCCATGATGCCTGCCGCACATAGACGTTGAGCCGTCTTTTGTGCAAGAAGGCGTGCTTGGATGTCCAGGGGGTTGACACCTAAAATGTATTCTAGTGCTTTGGTTAGAGTGGACCTCAGCGGCCCCGTAATACAGACCAATGCCTGTCGCTGGTGGAGAGGACATCAGCTTTAAGTATGTGGATTTCTCCGTAGCTTGCCACCATACCAATATACCGAGCAGCTTGAAATGAAGAGCCAATGCATCAGATTTGGTGATAGGCCCCAAGTGCTGCTCAGCATCTTTTGTGATGCATAGAGTGCAATGGTCTTCTACTGACGATTTCTACTCCAAAGTATTTGACGTTGTTCTTTGGCGTTAGTGGTATTCCATTTATCTTTGGCGGAGTCCACTGCGGTACCTTGTATCTCTTGGTAAAGAGAATGAGGTCCGTCTACTCTGCATTGATACTAAGTTCGGCTTCTGTGGCCCATTTTAGTATCTCTTTAAGTGTGACGTTCATTATTGAGCTGAGAGTCGATGGACATTTTCCCACGATAACTTCCCTGTAGTTCAGCTGGTGTCAAGGCACTACCAGGCCTAACGACCTGATGCATCACTGAGCGTCAGCCGCGTCGTTAACGACAGGTAATGCATCACAGAGCTAGTCTAGTACTTGAACTATAGTGTGTACCCATCAACACACTAACGACTGGTAATGCAGGGTCGAACCGATCGGTACGTTTTCCGGACATTGCCATACAATATTCGTTAGGCAAATACTTGGCTGGTGGTTGGTCTGGTGGCGAGTGCTCACTACGAAGAGTCAGGAAATTCGTTAATGGTGCATCTACAGGGTTGTTTAACTTATTTTTATTCATCCCTTTAATGATTCTTTTCCTTTTAACTCGTCAATTGTTCGTCTGATCTGTACCAATCCTTCGGCGGTCGACATATAGTCCTGATTACTAAATATGTCTGGAAGGTACAAAACTCGAGTGACTATATCGACTTGTCTATTGATGCTGATCAAGAATATATATACCTATACTTTATGGGGTCGCAGATGCTTCTTTCTGTCCGTTACTTTTGTCCGTTACCTTTGGTACAGAGTATAAGAAGTGCGCTCTATTGCACATAACTACTTATAAGACAATGGAAACACAATTCCTCAAGTTAGATTGTTCTAAAATCCTGCCGGTTCTTCCTTCAGTAGAATTTGCCCAACAACTTCTGCATTGGCTTAACTGTTTTGGGGGAAAAATGTACCCCGACACGTGCACATCTCTAGTGCGTAGTGCAACTGAAGCGCCATTGCTGGGGGCATCGCCTCGATCTGTGGGTGCGCAGAAAAATTGATTGCCAGTCAGTCAGCCAGCCAGGTAGTCAGTTAGTCAACTTAAGTTTGTTGGCTGCCACTCCGATGCGGGCTGTCACCGTCATCATCATCATCATCATCATCAACAACAGCAGCAGCAGCAGCAGCAGTATCAGCGGCAGCAGCATTCTCCATCATCATGAGCAAACGTAAATGTAATTAACATGTCAGAGTACTGACAAACTTCATGCCTTTTGTAGCCGCAATTGTGGTGACTGCGGTCTGAAAATGTGTCAAGGCACAGATCACAGAGTTCATCGGAAAAAACGAACTGCAACTGCATTCACAACTGACTAAGAATAAATACTCCACGCAATTGCAACTCCCCTGACGTCAAAAGGTCTTGCTTGGCCCACGCCAATGGTTTACAATCTTCTTTCAGTATTTTTATATTATACAACAAAAAGGTAGCCAGCGACAGGCCACGTTGATTGCCAGCAGCTTTGGCACTTCGTTTAATGAGTTTTCATTAGCACGCAAATTGATTGCGGTAGCTTAAATAAAAATGTATTTATATCTAAAACTGGAAAAAGTCATGCTATAAAAATTGATTAGAAACTGATTTGAAAGGTTGAAGTTGATGGCAGAAACGGACTCTTGACTAAGTCCTCAATCCATTGACAAATGCACAAGACAAAGCATGAAAGAACTCCTCGAGCAGATGCCAACGGCAGAAGCCAGCCAATATGCGGCATATTAAACTAAATAAGTGGCAAAATGTGCGTCACGTAGCGACAGGACACGGACGCATTACGCTGCTTTTGCTCTTGCATTGGCAGCTGGCACATTTCGCCAGAAGGACTCACCCACATAGCTCGTTAACCAGGACAAGAAATGAGAAACGAGAGCAAGCATCTATACATGTCAAAGCCAGACATTATTTTATGCCACTTGTCAGCTTAGAGAGTGTAAGAAACAAACAGAGAGAGAGAGAGAGAGAGAGAAATGGGTTGTTGTTTTTTTTCACGTGATGCTCTAATCAGTCGAGGGTCCTTGGGAATTGCATAATTTTGAACTCACTTAAATGCATCAAAAAGTTAGCTTAACTCAAAAAGTTTTGCCAACGTCAATTAGCTTAACCTTTTTTATACTCTGTACCAGAAGTACACAGAGTATATTAAGTTTGTGCAAAAGTATGAAACTGGCAGAAGGAACCCTGTAGTTCACTACCAGGCCTAACTACCTGATGCGTCACTGAGCGTCAGTCGCGTCTTTAACTACAGGTAATACATCAGAGCGCTACACAGTGGGCGAAATGGTCGATCTAGCGTCGCTTAATTCAATTTTCAAAGTGTTTGTTTGCGCCAAATTTGAGTCACTATCGATTACTAATATCGCACTGAGCTAATAAATAGGTTCTATATCTATTCACATGCTCTAGATGATCAGCTGTGAGCAGTCAAACACAACATATGTTTTAGCACGTGCATCAATAAGCTCTTCCGCGCTTTTTATGCGCATTGCCAAATTTGATCTCAAGTTACCTTGGTTATAACTGAGCGGAAGAAAAGTGTTTTAGTTAATAGCTAGAAGTATGTATAAACTAAAAAAATGTTTGTTTGTGTTCTGTGCTTAAGCGTTGTATAAAATAAATGTAGTTAAATTTAACTATACCACTAACGCCCTGAAAACTACGTACGTAAGACTTCCGTGGATCAGAACTTCCGAGATTCGTAGGGATTCGCGCTAGAAATTATCTTGTGATTGTGATATGTCCAATATGATATCCGCCCACATCCAACTTTACATGATATTACATTTTTTAGGCGCAATGTCGGTGCTCAGGCGAGCGCTTTTTTTACTATGGCGCGACGAGCCCATGCCCACTAAAAAATTTTCAGCTGTTGAAAGCTATATATTTGATAATATAATCGATATTAAAATGTATGATGAGATGCAGGTCCAATTAATAGCCAAAAAATTGAGAAATTTTGTAGCGAAATTGGGTGAAAGATGGAGAGCTAACCATTACAGCTTTCTCAAGTTTGAGGAAAAAAATAAAGAGTGGTTAGACGGATAACTCTTATTAGTTGATCCACTGGCTAATCGTGGAAAACCGGATAAGACATACCACGAATAATCCAACAAAACCAAATTAAAGAAAATCGACCAAATTGTAAACGAAACTTCTTGTAGTGAGCTTGTACTTGCAACATCTGCATCGCAACTAGTTGCAATGGCTAATGGGGAAGATATTGCTAAAAAAAAAAGTGCCATGGAATCAAATGAAAGCCGTCCGATTCCTTATACAGCAGACGAGGCTTTGGCATTATTTTTAGATGGTAATTATACCAAGCACACATACAATTTAATGCAAGCTGGTGCAAAAAGTCGGAATGCGAAGAGAGAAGAGAGGCAGAGAGCCTCTCTTCTTGGGGAACCCTGCTTTACAGCATATGGTAGATCATATTATCATGCGCATCGTAGAAGCTCATTGTTCATTATTTCAGTTTAATTTGGCTGAACCGAGTGATCAGAGGCTCACTGCTATTTATTTATAAGTGGGGCTGCGATGGGGGTAGCGGCCATTTAATCTATCGACAAGATGTGGAAAGCGATAACAAAAATCTAAGCGATGAATACATGTTTGCAGTTTGCATTGTCCCATTACAAGTGAAAAAGGGATTCGTGACGACTTGGGAAAGTCCGCTTCCTTCCTCTCCTCGATTCTGTAGACCCTTGAAAATTATTTGTTCCAAGGAATCTGCAGAGCTGGATAAACTGGAAGATGCTAGTTATAATGATGTAATCTTAAAAATTATCCCAACAAGCATTGGTAGTTTAAAAATTTTCCATCAATTTCATTTGACGATGATAGATGGGTAAGCTTTTAGTGTTCTTGCAGAATCATCTTCCCAAGTATATGGGATTTGCAAAGCATCCCCCAAGGTAATGAATGACATTGATGCTGTTAGATCATTAACACCCAAGGAAAATTTAAATGAATTTGGATTATCGACACTTTACGCATGGATTCGGTGCTTTGAATGTATCCTACATATATCTTATAGGCTACATATCAAAAAATGTTTGTTATAAACAAACCTGAAAAAAATAAAGACTGAAAAGCGCCAAATAAAGCTATCAGAAAAAAAAAATAAATAAATAAAATTAAAACAATTTTTTTTTATATTTAATTTAGATATATTTTTAGCGAAAAAAATATCATACACTAAATTTAAACATTTTTTCATGCATTCCTGATTGAAAGAACCAATGTCCAAAATATGATAATAAGTTAAAATTTTAACCAAAAAAAAAAAAATTATATAAAAGAAATTAAAAAAAAATTTTTTTTGTTTTACATTGTAGCTTAATCTATTTTCAACTAAAAAAAAAATATTTTTCATAAAAAAAATGTTTACCCCAAGAGCAATAAATTAAGCGCCGCTAAATGAGCCATTTCGCCCACTGTGCGCTATTCTAGTACTTACTCTATAGTGCGCACCCATCACCACACTAACGACTGGTAATGCAGGGTCGTACCGATCGGTAGGTTTTCCGGACATTCTGATACAAAAATCGTTGGTGGTTGGTCTGGTGGCGAGTGCTCACTACGAAAAGCTAGTGGGTTCGTTAGTGCCGCACCGGTGCAGCTGAACTACAGGAAAGCATCTCCGACCCTATAAAGTATATATATTCTTGATCAGCATCAACAGCCGAGCCGTTCTAGCCATGCCCGTCTGTCCGTCCGTCTGTCTGTATGAACAAACACATCTCAGAGATGGTAAGAAATAGAGGTGATCCGTGATCATACGCGTCTTCCTTATCCTTGATCCGTATCACCAGTCCAACAGCCATGCTCCCGGTCTACTTTAACGACTCAACAGCCACGCTCCCGATCTGCTTCAACGACTCAACGTCCGCGCTCCCAACCTGAAACCCCAATCCGGGCTTCTTCTTTGACCACACTGCTGCAGCACAAAAACCCTCAGGTGCTGCCAACAGCTACGGTGATGATCGAAAATGGAGCGACCATGTATGACACCCGGGCCCTTATCAATCCCTGCGAGCCGGTGTCTGAGGATAGGGTCGAAAGAGGCCTGTTCAGCAGTGCTCCGGTCCAAAATAAGAAAGGAGTTCCGGTTGGAGGTCGTCCTCAAGGTCGATCCGGAGTTGCACCTTCGAACGCCTTCCACTGCAATCGATCCTCAGGTGAAGAAGAGTTTTAAACATATCACCCTATCGGACGAGACTTTTTACCGTCCAGCGACTGTTGCGATTGTTCTCGATGCGAACATTTATGGAGGCGTGATCCGTCATGGTATTATCCCCAGTAGTGCAGGAGGCCTCCAGTGGCATACAGCACTGAATTTGTTTGGATACTGTCCGGCACCTGCCGTTCCTAAATCGAACAGTATTAGCCTTAGTTTGTTTTAAGAAAGACTGAATTCCCACTGAAGTTCTTTTATGAAATATTTGGTTTGGCAACTATGTTGATAGGGCTGCCCATCGTTTCAAACTTCTCGAAGTTCTAGAGTTTAAGTTAAATGCAGGGACTGTAATCATTATAAGTTTTATAATAAAAATTATAAAATAATGATTAATTTTAATTTTTATTGATTTACTCACAAAATAATGATTAATTTTGAGTTATACTTTACAACTCAATCAATAATCATTATTTTTAAGCAAAAAAATAAAACTCATTACATAATGATTATTCTTCAAGTTTTATTTTTTGCTCAAAAATAAAACTCAAATTGTAACTGCGCCACTTTCTTAGGGAGTAAGTAAATATTTTTTATATATTCCTAATTAGTAACCCAAGACCAACCGTTAAAGTCCATTTTTGAAAAAAAAAATTCTTCAAAAAAATATTTCTAGAAGAAAATATTTAATTATTTTATTTTTATTCAATAACTAGCTGAATAACCGGCGTCGCCAGTGTCCTTATGATTCTTAAGAAAGCGATTATATTCAATCTAGTGAAGGCTGCATGTCGGTATAATCATTTTGGATCGTTCGATCTTTTTTTATATACACGTCTTCATGACAATCTTAAATCGTGAACATCTTGCAAATTTCGCGGTTTCTTCTACTTGGAAACCTTCCCGGCCTAAGATTCCACGATTTAGTCTAGTGGCTGTGTCCATCTTTAGGCATAGCATTCTGTCAGTTAATAAAACAACGATTTCTGATTTTATTTTATCATACTTTGCAGCTCATTAGCTCATTACATTTCTTGACGTCACCTCTGGCATTTTCAGGCTAATAAAAATTTGAAATGTAAGAATTTTTGAAGCTGTCTGAGTTTAATACAGAAAAAGGCATTTTTTGAGTGGTCACAAGATCAACGCATGCATCCTTTACCTTACTTGGGCACATAGTCACTGTAAATTTAATTTTTTTTTTCTGGAACTTTAGCCTTTTCTTCCGCCAACTCGTTCACATATTCTTTTTCGTGCTGCTCAACCAAATGGCGCTTGAGATTGCAGACATAATTTCCTTGGAAAATGGCTTTACAAATTTTGCACTCAGAAATATTTCTTTCTTCAAGAAAAGTAAAAAAATTCCGTGACACACAATTACTTTGATGACACTGAGAAAATAGGATACGTTGCAACGTAACGCTATTTGAATCCCATTTAAACGAGTTACAACTGTCAAATTTTCCAGTTCTCAAACTTAAGGTTTTGCTCACCAAGACTTTGAACGACTTGTTGTTTCTTATAGCGTTCTTATCCGCATGAACCATCAACCCAGCTAGACGAGATCCATTTTAAATTCAATGTTAAATCAATTTTAAATTTAAATTATTGGTTGGTCTTGGGTTACTGATTAGGAATATACAAAAAAATTTTCACTTACTCCCTAAGAAAAGGGCGCAATAACAATTTGAGTTTTATTTTTTAGCAAAAAATAAAACTTAAAGAATAATCATTATGTCATAAGTTTTATTTTTTGCTCAAAAATAATGATTATTGGTTGAGTTGAAAAGTAAAACTTAAAATTAATCATTATTTTGTGAGTAAGACAATAAATCCTGAAAAATCCTTAATCATGGTGAAAATGTATAAAGGATCCTTAAACAAGAATTTTGGTATATCTCTCGCTGTCTTAAAGTTGCTACAAGTGAATGATTTTTTGAATTTAAAAAAAAACCAATAATCATTATTTGCAGTCCCTGGTTAATTGTATAGATATAAGGTAGAGTTAACAGAAGTTTGAAGAATTGAAATATAAGGTCACTCTCCAGAAACCACTGAAGGAGGCAAGTCATCGTTCTTTTTTAAATTGTGCGAAAACACAGAAAAGCTTAAGTGAAAACCTCACGCCCAACTTACCTGAAAGGAAAAGAAGTTACTGGAAGAAACCTTGAGTGTAAAGTAGTATTGTAAGAGCTTTGGTTCATGTCCATACTAAGTGATAAGTAATGTTGCTTTGGTTTATGTCCGTGCTAACTGATAAGTAGAGAAACTTTGGTTTGTGTCCGTGCTAAGTGATAAGTAAAGAATCTTTGGTTTGTGTCCGTGCTAAGTGATAAGTAAAGTAGCTTTAATTTATATGAATGAATCTGTACAGTGGGACATGGCAATGGAACTGCTACAGGGCAGCACTGGTCGCAACAGTGATGGGCAGCACTTCACAGGTACAGAGTATACTATAGTCGGGCTTGACCGACTTTCTTTCTTGTTATATTTTCGATTTCCAGCGATTTATTTTCTTAATAAACCAAATGCAGCAGCTGTTGTCAAATTGTTGTCAATGTAGTTGTCCTTGGTAAACTTCAGAGCCTATCAAAAGGTCCTTCCATCAGTCGTCAACTCACTCTCTCTCCCCTCCTCTCTCTGTTCCTTAAAGCAGCCTTAAACACAATCGTGTTCTATTTTAAGCAAATGGCCAAACTTTTATTTCATATATGAAATTCTGTTTTTCCAAAAAAAGTTTATAGTCGCTTCAAGGTCCTTAAGCACTTTTGTGTCTAACTAAAGCTGCATTTTTTACTACACCCGCCCACTGACCAAAGCCAGCAGAGAGAGAGACAGAGAATGAGAGCCTAGGAAGCGCAGTGACAAGAGATTTAGTTGACTTTTGTTTGGTACGGAAATGGCAAAATGGCATGACAAAACGAGCAATGCACAAAAGACATTGGGACCTGGCCCGACGACTACGGGTGTGGACGGACGTGCAGCTCTTCCTTTTGTTTAGTGCAGTTTTCTGTCTTACAAATTGCATGCAGGCACGCGATGAGGATGTGGATGAGAACGAGAAAGAGAATGACGTGCCTCCGACACCGAGAAATGGATGGAAAAAAGCTCAGGGACAGGTGAATGGGATTCCTAGTTTTTGAGGTGTGTGTGTGTGTGTGTGGGCTTAGCATCCGCTTAGCAATATTAGAAATTGTTTGACATTAGTCCATATGCCAGGCCAAGATGGAATGAGAATGTTTGGTAAGGTCAGGAGGAGGAGACATACATAAAATATATTAAATTTTTAATACAATTTTAAGTCAGATTTTGGAATATTTACAATCTGTGCAAATGTGTTAATGAAAGACTGGTGCTTTGCTTTAAAGAAGTCAAAAATTATTATTATTATTTTTGCTAGTTAGAAAGTCTGAAATATTCTCTGTTCCTACCCCAAATTGTAGTTTACTGATAACAACTTTTAATTGTGACTCCACACGCACCGGGTGAAGTACAGTCCATCGCGGTTGGGCACTGCAGTTTTGAGGTTCTCAAGTGATTTTTTTGTACAACATTATCTTTCTTGTATACTAGAAGCACAATTCTCCTTAGTAGTATTTAGTTGAAGATTTTCGCAGTGCATTTCTTCAATCAAGTGGTACTAGCTCATGTAAGCTGACAGACTTAACTCATGCGGTAGGGTATCTTCTTTTCATTTTACTGTGTTGGTGCTTAGCTTTACAAAGACTGTCTTCTGACCTTGATAAGAAGACAAAGTAAAAAAACAGCAGAATGAAGTTTAAAAACCCCAGGTTTGAATCCCCTTGAACGATCTATTGGTCTTATATTTTATACTAGTCCTAGGGATAGGAATTTCAAAATTGGGAAATCATTATTCATAAGCTACATTTTCGGACCCGAAATATTAATTTTCAAGGCTGCAAAGCTCTAAGTTCAGAAAAAGATTCAACCCATTTTAAAGTATAAGTTTCGGTTTCTAAACTTATCCAACTTAAGGTTCGAAATATTGTTCACAAGATTTGAATTCTTTCAGAAAATTTTAGAAAATCGGGTAAAATTTTTAACGGCTTGGCCTTTTTTTGTTTAATTTAACAAGCTTTGGTCTATTTAAGAAGTGTTACAGCTATTCAAAGTCCCTAATTAATTAATTGACTTTTGCCTTATTTCCCTTTTCAAAGTACTCGTATACCGAGTTTCGAACTGAAGTTCAAACCGTAACTTCTGTTCTAGCGAACCAACCGATTCAGTACTATAAAATCGTTTTTTCTGAATTATAGATGAAGAAACTTATCTTTCGAGACGACCACCTTTCCAATTGTATAATGCTTCAGGAATTTTGTATCTTTAACCAGGCTCCAAATCAGTTTTTGGACCACCTAAACAAAAAACAACGTCTTTATGCGCCAGATAACAGAAAAAAGTGGGTTTTTAAATTGCTGAAGACAGGTATAATTGCAAATAGTTTATGAGGTACTGACTTGAGCAAAAATAAATTATTTTCAACCAAATCAATTTTACTTGATAACTTCAGGAGTCTATTAAAAAACCTTGGACAATCAGACAAAACCCAGCAAGGGGTTTTCTAAGTATCTAAGTATCCATAAGTAGCTCTCAAAAGTAGCTTTGTGACTCTCGTTGGTATCTAAATTAATTTGTTGAAAAAAGTTTACAGTGTAACACTACTCGATCTTCCCCCAATTCACCAAACCAACATTTTATACCCTTGCAAAGGGTATCCTCACCAAACTTTGCACGAAGTCTTCTGGTACATATACGCTGCACATTTGTCGGAACCGGTCGGATCGGAGGACTATAGCATATAGCTGCATTAGGAACGATCGGTCGAAAAACTAGTTTTAGTGAGAAAAACTTTTTTGTTTTCAATTGAAACTCCTCAAAAACATCGTATTTCTTAGTTTACTATGCTATTCCATAATTCCACCAAATTTGGTCGAAATCGGACATCTATATAGTATAGGTGTCATAGAAAAGAAGTGGATGAAAAGTAGTCTTAGTTAGAAAAACTTTTTTGTTTTCAATGGAAATGTCCTCATAATTGGCATGGATTTGTTTTATATGCTCCCACACAACGTTTGGTCAAAATCGGATGACTATAGCATATAGCTGCCATAGGAACGTTCGGTCGAAAAACCAATACTCACAAAGAAAAGCACCAATACATCGTTGTTGGTCAGTTTGCTTGCACGCGCAAACGCCAATCAAATAAGAGGAAAAAACCGGTTTTTGTTCTACGCGACGCACACACACACGAAATCGTTTGCATGTGTGTCGTTTTGTATGCCGCGCGCCCTGCATGTGAACGACCATTGACTTCCTATCTTCGGTGCAATTACAAAAACAAAACGTAGCCAAAGAGCATACGGCTGGGCATGGCTGCTTTAAATAGTTCCTGGTGGCTATGACGTTGTCCTTGCTATACAGGTTTTGGCATGAAGGTCTCCTATTTTAAGCCATGTATATGAGTTTAGTTTGTCGAGGTTGTCGTTTTCATATCTTTCTTTTCTTGATCATTGTTTTTTGGTGAAGTGTATTAATGGTCTTGTAGGTTTTAAGGGGTGTAATTTATATCGGTTTTGGCTATTGATTGGTGCAGGTTTGATGGAAGGTTGTGTAAATATTTTCTAAGGTTGGCTTTCTGTTTATTATGTAGATAATGGATGTGTATCATATCTCTTCCACCATCCTGGCGAGGAATTGTTATTCTTTGGATGCATGAGTTTGGATGTAGCTTTCTGTGTACCGTCAGTAATTTTCTAGTTATTATTTCTATGTTGTTGAGATATGTGTTTGACCACTTAATAATTCCAAAGAAATAAGTTAAGATTGGTAGTGCAAAAGTGTTCATTGCCTTAAAAAGATTTTTGGAGATGAGATATGTTTTGGTTAGTAGCTTAATTCTCTGTCGATAAAGGTGGTTAAGTTAAGTACTTTTAGTACTTTGTTGAAATCCGAGATATTTGTATTTTTATTCGCACTTAAATTGTTCAGGACTACACCGTTGAGTATGAGGTCGTTCGATGTTTCCTTCCAGTTCTCTCTTTCAAAATGAATTCCATTTGCTCTGTGAATTCAAATAAACTTTTTAGCTGAGTCTCTGTCCCTGAATATAGTTTAATCTATAGAGTCTTGTCTTATGTTAAAACCTTAGGGTATACTGTTTAGTGTGTTGTTGTATAGTGGGTTGAGACTTAGACAAAACCAAAGAGCACTGAGAGAGTGTCCTTGAAAGATTCCTCTGTTTATTTTGATTTCGTCTGTCTGTATATTTGTTGAGCGTGTTATTAGATTGATTGTTGTTTTCAATTTCTGCATTAGGTGTTCGTGTACAATTCTGAATTTTTTCATGGATTTTAAATATTTCCAGAACTTTCAGAAGACAGCTTTGTGGTACGGAGTCAAATGCTTTTTTGTAGTCTATATAACAATAGTGTAGGTTTCTATTCTTAACGAAGAATTAATCTTCAAACATTCTAAAACGTAATAAGACTAATGAGTGTAGTAAGATGTTTAGAATTTTCTTCGTAAGCCGAGCTCAGAAGAACTCCAGCCGAGCAATCGACGTCAGAAATTTGCTGAACAAATTACATGCCTACGTGCTTTGAGATTCCGGAACAGTCTCAGTTGCGGCGCGATAAACGAGTGGAACGGCAGGTAGGTTAAGATTTTGCAGAAACTACGGAGCAGAAAAGCAATCGACGGCAGCAATTCGCTATGCACATCGCGCTCCAGAGAGCTTCTGAGACTCGGAACAAACTCAATCGCGGCGCGATAAACAAGTGGAGCGGCAGGTAAGGTTATGATCTGCAGAAACGCCAGAGCAGGCAAACAATCGACACCAGTAATTTACAATACACATCGCATCGCAAAGAACTGCTGATACAGCAGTGGAAGCAGGCTGACGCTAAAATGGCGGTCCAGCGGAGACAAATATTAGGACCAATCTGTCCAAAAACTCTCGAAATTTCCAAAAATATATAGCCGGCTTGTATTATTAACTTGTATTCTCAGCGATTCCACACCATTTTTTCAACTTCTGTCCAACTAATTATTGTAAGTACATAAATAAATAATACTAAACATTTATACTTACATTTTAGTATTTCTTCCAAAATCAATTTCCCTCCACAAAAAAAAAACCCAAAACATCTCAAGCCAAACTTCACCTTATCTGTTATGCGCACTTACACTCGTGTACACATGTCCAAATTTAAGTTCCTTAAGGTGCCAACACGAATGTGAAGTGTGTCAAGGTAAGAGAACAGACAAGCGCAAAAGAAAGAAAAAAAGAAATCCAAGATATTAGATTTTTTCTTTTTCGTCTTCCCTCCTTCCGCTCTCCTTCATTACAACATGAAAAATGCAGTCAACTTTTGCTGGCACTCGCTCAATTTCACTGGCAATGTGTCAAAAAGTGCGGAAAATACTCGGTTCCTGGGTTGGCGAAATGTTGTGCAACTCACTTACCTGTGTGAACGAAAAGACAAGAGAGAAGAAAACGTAATTAATTTTAATTATTGTAAAAAGAGGAGAGAATTAAGTTATTATTTTGTATATAGTATTTCGTTTTATATTTAATGCGCAATTAATTGCTCAACGCTTTTAAAGATTGTTGTTTGCCCCCCCGCCACCAGCCGACTTTGCGCCACAGGCGGCACAAAAAGTTGGTCAGGCTTTGGCTAGGCAAAATTTAATTGCATTAAAAACGACATTTTTACGTGTTTGCGTCTAATTAAAATTATGGAATCGAGCGACACAAAAGTTGTGAGCTTTAATATTTCAGGGAATTTTAGTTGAAACTAAATTTCACTTAAGCAGCTTGTTAATTTGATTTACAAGACACATTTTCCAGAGTTCAGACCAGCTTATTCTTGTTAAATAACTTAGAAAAGTATGTGCAAGAGCGACAGGGACAAAGTTAAGCTGTTGACTGGATGAGATGAGTTTAATGGTATGTACAATGCGAATGTGTGGCGTTGGGATGAAAAGTTAAGTGGGAGTGGAATGGGAGGAAGTGAGAGCGTGGGAGAAAACTAAAAATGGAGTAAAAGTTGTAGTAGTGGAGATAGTTTCTTTCAGTTTTTTAAAATTAAAAGAAGAACCAAGAACACTTTCAGTTCTGTTTATGTTTCAAGAAAGAATGTATAGCAGAAGAACCAAAAACACATTCTGTTCGGCTCTGATTCAAGGAAGAATGAAAAGCAGAAGAACCAAAAACACTTTCAGTTCTGTTTCTGTTTCAAGGAGAATGAACAGAAGAAGAACCTAAAACACTCTAAGTTCGGTTTCTGTTTTAAGGAAGAATGAATATAAGAAGCACCAAAACACTTTCAGTTCTGTTTCTGTTTTAAGTAAGAATGAATAGCAGAAGAAACGTAAGCACTTTCTGTTTGGTGTCTGCTTCAAGGAAAAGTTTAGAAGAAGAACCAAAAAAACTTTCAGTTCGGTTTCTATTCCAGGAAAGAATGAATAGCAGAAGCACCAAAAACACTTTTAGCTCGTTTTCCCTTTCTAGCTGAAATTGTTATTAGAACATTTTGCTTATGTCCTTTCCTTTCCCCTAACAATCACTTATCTCACTGCTCTTACCTCTAAATGTTTTTTGCTATTTTTTTTTCTAACTTTCAAGTAGACTCTCCTTTTTGGAATTGCTTTTGATATCAAGAACCCCACTTTAACTTGGTGCAACTAAATCAAAGCACATCAAAACGGCTACCTCCCTCATTCGTTTCAAGTTAAACAATTAGCACAAACAAAACGTCTTTCAAGCACGCCAAACTCAAAGCTTCATTATGTGTGCAACTTTTTGCCTCTCCCCCCTTCGACTGGCAACAGGTGTTCGCTAGGTGTTAGCTAAATTAATGTATATTTCTTGTGAGTTGTTTCTTGAGCGCAGGAAAGTAGGCAACGTTTATTTTTAGCAGCTGCTAATTTAAAATGCATTTTTGGCATGAAAACTTTTCGACTTGCGTGCCGCTGCTAAATGACTTAATTTGCCATAGTATAAGATGATTTTTACTGAATTTTAAATCAACAAATCTCACTTATTGACCCAATCGCATTTTGTTATTCTAGGATAGAAAATTAGTTGTTTATTTGTTTTTATTTTTTCTCATTTCATCACAAATGGTTTGTGTGTGCATTGAAGTGTGTGTGTGTGTGCTTTGGGGTTTTGATTTGCTAGTAAATAAATAATTTGGGAACGAAATTGAACCCACAAAATAAAAAAGAGTTAACATTAATTTGCTGTGGGCTATTTGGGCTGGGAAAACGTGCCGCTATTTTGGGCAGCCATTTTGAAGGAGAATATTTGATATGTCCTTAGAAATAGACGCAGCATGCAATGAACTCGATTCCGCAGAAAATTTCTTATGGGAGAAGCTATTGAGGAGATTGAGAGCGGGTGTGCAATATCAGTTCGCTGGCCAGACTCGACTATCGTTCATCCGATCGTTTCCATTCCCTTGACGGATCGATACATAATCCTGATTACTAAATACGTCCAGAAGAAACGAACCTTCTATCTATAAAACTGTGGGAGATAAACAGTTTTTCCCAATTTGCGGGGGCGGAAGATGGCGTGGCAAAATTTCAAAATAAACTTGATCTGCCTGCTAGTATAAGAAACATATGTCCCATACATGTCAAACCTCTATCTCTTACCATCTCTGAGATCTGTTTGTTCATACGGACAGACGGACATGGCTATATCGACTCGGCTGTTGATGCTGATCAAGAATATATACACTTTATGGGGTCGGAGATGCTTCCTTCTGCCTGTTACATACTTTTGCACAAACTTAATATACTCAGTGTACCTCTGGTACAGAGAATAAAAACAAACACAAAAACAAACATAAAATCAAACACAATAACAGAGACAAAGCCAATAACAAAGACAAAACAAAACAAAGACAAAACGAATCACAATAACAAACACAAAAAATTACAAAAACAAACATAAAAAAAAAAAAAAATAAAAACAAAACAAACACAAAAACAAACACAAAAGCAAACACAAAAACAAAAAAAGACAATAACAGAGACAAAAACAAAGAAAAATTATGAAAAAAACAAACACACAGAATACGGTATAAATTACAAGAGTATTTAGACCCGAATATTCGAATCGGTACTAAGTACACAAAACTTAGTCTCTAATACTTAGTATAGAATACTTAGAATTGAGTACGGAGTATCGAAAACTTGATATCGAATAATAAGTATCGAGTACTTAGTATCGAGAACTTAGTATCGAGTACTAAGTATTGAATACTTAGAATCGGGTAATAAGTATCGAGTACTTAGAATCCAGAACTGTGTATCAAATACTGAGTAACGAGTACTTAATATCGAGAGCTTAGTATCAAATAGTTAGAATCGAGTACTATTATCGACTACTGAGTATTGAGTTTTAAACAAGGTGTATAAAGTAACGCACAAGCGCAAGAATGTGAAAGGCGGAGCATATCGAAGATAACATGTTTCACATCAAGGCCCCGTAAGTGTTATTATTGTATGTAAAATCTGTCAGTGTGGCAGGTTCAGATTTTTCGACTTGAAAGTTGCGATGGAAATGATCTCTTGAGTCTTCTTCCAACTCTGACGCCATTATTTTTCGTCACAGCAGCGTACGCCTCGCTAGCCGATTTGGCTGTCTTCTGAGTTTTTCTAGGTAGGCTGCAGATTGCTTGCTGATGACGTCACCTATCATAGGGACGTTAAGTTCCTTCTCCAGCCTTCTCGTGCACATGTACCAAGGCGCTCCGGATAGTCTGCGCAGTAATTTGGTCTGAAGGACTCGGATATTATTTAGGTGAGTTTTAGCTGCAATCCCATATACTTGCAGGCCGTATCTACAAGCTAATGCAATAATTGCCTTGCACACATATACCTTGCTCTTCAGGAACAATTTGTTTCGGCTATTTAGCATCCACCCCAAGCACCTGTCAAGGTACACTCATAGGTACCTGTGTCCTTGAAGATGAGCTAGAAGCTGATCTTCCATAAAGACTGCGGGGCAGTCGTCTCTCCTTAGCGTGAAGGTGACATTGGCGCACTTCGCTTGATTTATTCCAATATTCCAGCGCCTTGCCCATCTGCAAAATATGTACATGTACTGCTGTAGGATGTCCGTGGCGCTGCAGACACAGGGATGTCTGGCCAAAATGGCTGTGTCGTCAGCGAAAGTGGGAAGGAAAAGGTCCTGTGCGTCATTTCTGGAAATGTTACTTCCTGTGGGCAAGTGTATACTGCGTGGGGCCAAGGGTACCCCTGTGGCACTCCTGCTAGTATGTGTTTTGTGCTCGATTCAGCTCCATCAAGAACAACGGAAAATGTCCTATCGGTAAGGAAACTGCGCTCCAGGTCAAAAAGCTGTGGTGGGAGGAGGCTCTTTATTTTGCACAGCAAACCATCGCGCCAAACTCGATCGAACGCTTCTTAACATCAACGAATACTGCCATGACATACTCCTTTGCATGGAACCCTTCCAGGATAAAGTTAGTTACCCTGTTTAACTGCTCTGGAGTTCCGTGCGACCTTCTAAAGCCAAATTGAAAGGGCGGAATCCGATGGCTGAGCTCATCCCGCGCTAGTATCCTACACAGCAAGCACCTTTCAAAGATTTTCGACACCGACGAAAGCAAGCTAGCTGGCCGGTATGATTCGACCTCTGAAGGACTCATCCGGGCTTTGTGGATCATTACGATCTGGGCCATTTTCCAAGCCTTCGGAATGTACCTTAGTCGCAACACTGAGTTGAAGAGCAAGACTAGGAACACTATGGCGTTATCAGGAAGTGCCTTCAGCGTTTTGTTGTCTATCCCATCTTCTCCAGAAGTCTTTTTGGGATTAAGCGCTTTGATTTTTTCTTTCACCTCCGGAAAAATTATCGGAGACACTGGCAGTTCGAGGGGTATCAAGGACACGTTCCACTGTCCTTATCCTGTATGCAGGCTACGTTGATAGCAGGCTACGTTGATAGCGGCGCAAACTTCTCAGCCCGATGCCTGGGAAACTTCGCCCAGGTGCCATCACTCTTTCGGATCTGTAATTCAGGGTTCTAGTGGGCATAGTTGGTGCTCACATCTGTTGTGACTAGCTCAAGGAATCGATCAGTTTGTGTCTGGTCAGCAGCTTTTTAACTCGGTTTGACACTCTACGATAGACTCTATCAACGATAGGGTCACGGGTACGAACATATTGTGTCCGGAGTCTTCTCTCAATAAGGAGTAGAGTGTCAAGAGTAGGAAGAAGGCGAGGGTGCTGATTTTGTCCCTGCGTGGAGCACCTTGTTGAGGAACAATGCATATTCATCCTTGATATCCTCTGGCAGAGCAATTTCCAGATTCAGGTCTAAAGTTAGCTCCAGAAAGGCCTTTTATATCTGTTCCAGGAGACTTCCTCTTGGCTGTGGGTTCCATGTTTTGAGTTGATCCTGCCATTTTAACCACTAGTGGAAGATGATCTGAGCTCAGAGCATAGTGGGTCTCTATTGTAAGGTCACTCATTCTAAGTCCATTGAATATTGTAAAAACAATAGCTCTCGGCGTGTTTCGTTGAGCAAACGGGTAATGTGTTGCTTGACCTGTGGCTAGGATTTGAGCAGACGTGTTGTTTGAGCTCGAAAACATCGCCAGGATCTGTTTTTCGCATTGAAGGCTCCTCCAATGAGAAACTTACTCCCAATAGTGTCAAGCAGGTTAGTAAAGTCTGCCGTATTCCAGTAAAGGGCTGAATATGTCCCTAAAATTGCCATTTATTTATTTGGTATGCTTTCACACAATGCTACATAGTGTTGTCAAAATCAGATGACTATATCAAATATCTGCCATAGGAACGGTCGGTCGAAAAACTTGTTCTTGTGGGAAAAACTTGTTTGTTTTCAATGGTAACGTCTTTAACATAGACATATATCTATTTTATATACTTTTACACAATTATACGAAGTTTTATCCAAATCGGATGACTATAGAATTAAGCTGTCAAAGGAACGATCGGTCGAAAAAGTAGATCTAGTGAGATTACCTATTTTGTTTTCCTTCTGTGCGTTACAAACATGCGGACAATTTTTATTAAAGGTATAAAACCCAACAGATCTATTTAAAAACCAACATTTTCTATAGGTCACGGTCGCCACTCACTTGAAGTTAAACGAAATAGAGCTTAAAACGTTCTAATTCCCATTAAAAATGGTTATCAAATGGTTTGCTAAATTAACTTTTAAATGTTCAACCTTTATCATTATCTTTCACTATTCAATTGTTATCCATAGCTGCAATCTCTCACAATGGCAATTCAATGATTGTTATTAATTTCCAATAATTTGTAAACATAAAAATTCATAAAAATAATCATAATAATATATTGCCGAACAGCAGCAACAATCAATATAGGCAAATTATAGGCCGCTGCAAATGCCAAAAGTATTTATGAAAAATATGAAAATCGCAAAACAGAAAGCGATAAAATAAAATTTAATATTTCTTGATTTATGTGCAATGCAAATGAAAAGGTCAGAGTACGTGTTTTGGGGGCAATTATCTAAAATGGATACAAGGAGGCATAAAATGTTTAAATTAATTTCATTTTCATTAAAATTGTTTTAAAAACTTGATTAAATTTCTGCACTTTGTTTTTAATTTAATTACTTTTTCAAAGCAAATTGTTATTATTTATTCAAAAGTTTGACATTCACTGGGTTTACCATATGGATATTAGTATGTGTGTGTGTTGGTGGCGCATACTTGATATTCTGTCTGGTGCAGCACAAAAGTATGCCACACAATTTATTCCCAAATATTTCACGTATGTGTCTATACACGTATCTGTCTATTGTTGTTGCTGTCGCTGTTGTTTTTATCTATTTGAAATGCAAAAATCGTCAATTGAAATGCAAACAATTCTTTATTCAACGAATTGAAATAAAAACACTAATTTGATTTCCACTTTTGACTGCATTGTTCTACACAATTGAAATTTTAATGCGCTTACCGGGAGTCAATACACAAAAAATCCGCAAAAATCAATGAGCATAAAAAGTGTCTTAAATGCAATTTTCCACACACACAGAAAGAGAGAGAGAGAGAGAGATTGAAAGGAAATAAGTTGACATTAAGTTTGACAAAGAATGTGACCAAAAGTAAATGCCTTAAATGGTTCAAGGTACAACCCACTCCCACACACACGCAGAAACTTTTTAAAGCTTCAAATCAGTTCGTCTGCAGGCACACACACAAAATTCACAAAATTCCCTAAAAGTGAAAAATCTATAAATATGCGCATATTACCAAAATTTATTGTATGCAAAACATAAAAGTTGCCAGGGCTATGAAAATTTTACGTAAACTACTCATAAGTAGTTAAGTGGCCAATTTATGAGGGCAAACGATAAATTGTTGTGGCATTGTGATTGCAAAACTCTAAAGCAATTTGTGGGCATCTCAAACATGGCAAAAGGATGCAAAAATGAAAGGACTCAATCAGTGTGTGTTTTTATGAGAAAATTTAATATGCTCGTAAGTGTTAAAACAGAAATTTCAATGGTTGAGTGACAAGTTGACAGCAAAGTATGCCCTTCAATTAGCACAAATCCTGATTTTCACTTCAATCTAGTAATAAAAATCCCTCCTCATTAGAATAATTGTCCACAAGGTCACTCTACAAGAGCTTGTTTTGTCGTCCCCCAACGTCTGCCTTGGTTACATGCCATGTTAATAAAACTAGAACTTTAAACCCCTTCTCACCCTCCGTTTTGACAGACATGCTGACATTTTTCGCATCAAATTAATGGTAAGAAAATATGCATATGCATGTCGAGTAAACGAGTATATTGTAAAAAGCAAAATATTTACACTAGAATGGAGAGCGGGGAAGGTGGAAACATGCTAACGAGTGCCACTAATAGCAAGCCGTAGCATAAAATGTTTGCTTAACAATGAAAATGCATTGGAAAACTGCGTGCGTTAGTTTTCTACCCTAGTTTATTTATACATTTTATATGAGTGTGCGTGCGTGTGTGCGAGTGTGTGTGTGTGTGGCCCTAAGCTAAAATGCATGTACAAAATGCTAAAGCAGCAGAGCAGGGGCTGACACTTAGTTGGCAGCCAGCAGCAAAAGCATCCCTAAAACAGAAGAAGACGCACCAGCAGCAGCAGCAGAAGCAGCAGCTCCAGCCCATTTCCGGCGCCAACTGCTGGCAGCTTTCAGGACACTCGCCTCTGGACAGACACAATGATATACACCCGTTTCACCCCTCCCTGACTTGGGCCAAAGTGCGTGCTTAAATATACAAGAATTTACGTGATTTTAAATGAGAATTTTCACATTGCCCATAAATTAGCTAGCGTGAAAATTTGGCAACCAAAAAGCAGTTGGCTTACAGGTGGCAGAAATATGTAAGAAAAATTCAAATAGTTAAATCAATTCTGCTTTTAAAGATTTGGCTTAAATGCGTAAAAATTTCAAAGGCGTGGCCCCTGAGAAAAAATAAACACCAAAAGCCTAAAGGAATGTGTAAATGTAAACATTAAAAAATAAAAAAACAAAAAAAAAAAAAAATTTATTTTTTTTAAAATAATAAAAATTAAAATAAAATTTAATTGGAAAAAAAAAAAAAAAAAAAAAAAATATTTAAAAAATTTAACCTTAACCAAAAAAAAAAAAAAACCAAAAAGGGGGGCTCTTATTTACTCCCGATTATATTATATAAAATCGGTATCCAGGGAACACACAGAGGAGGCCATTGCGAAGCAGTGGGGTCGATATACAACAAAAGCTAATAAAACTCGAGTCATTATCAGCCTTAAAATACTTTATGCAAACAAACTAATTAAACCTCATGTACCTTTGGTACCTTGAGAGTATAACAACCGTTCATCCGATCTTTTACCATTGCACAGTGGTCATCCTATAGGCCAAAAAATAAAAACAATGTCAAAATGTTAACTTTAAATGTACCAAATTTATTCAATGGTCTAGCTATTTGAATTTATTCATCTTTTTGTTTTGCTCTATCTGTCCTCTTCAAGAATAGCACGTAAGAGAGAGTATGATATTCATTGGACATGCAGCGTAAGCAATGTGCAAGCGAAGCTCTCCGTAAACCAATTGTTAAACTTATTTAAAACAAGTGTTTGTGTAATGGAAGTGATTAATATTTTAAATAAAGTATTAACTTTCTTTTTACAACAAAAAGCATATGTAGTATATATTGTGTTTTGTGTAAATCATGATTGTATTTAGTACATAATTGTGAACGTTCTTAGTTTGTCTTTTCTGTGTTTGGTTAGAGTTTTAGTTGTGAAGGGATTCTTGGGATGAACAAATTTTTTTTGCATAATAGTCTTAACATTTTAAGAACATAAGAAAGTTTAATTCAAGTGCTGTAAGGTGCCGTGCGGCTTGCAATATACGAAAAGGTAACCTAACCTCAATTTTAAAAAAGCTCGTGCTTCTGCTGTGTGTTGTTGTTTCTTTCCGTTTGTTGGTTTGTGTTGTTGGTTGTTGTTATTTTTGTGTTATGTTTTGTGTATATATCTTTTCCATATTATTATGCGTATATTCGATTTTTTTGAGTATTTTTATTCACTTATCGTACAGATTAGACAAAAAAATGGCAAATTCGATCACAAGAGGCTAAATATAAGACTTCATAACGAAAACATTTATCCAAAATGAGTTCAGGGCCAAAATGGGTCTAATAGTAGATAAACCAAGAGCTGGAGGAAGTGGGAACTTCTGAATGATGGGAACACAGCCAGAAAATTCTTCAAGAATCCTGATATATCTGGCGACATTATGGGAATTGAAAAAGACTTAATAATCAGAGTCTCAACTTTGTTGTAAGCGTTATCTTCGGGCTACAAGATAAATCCAGTGAAATTTGGTAGACTATGCTCTTCAAACAGCAAAGCAGCTGATTGACAAGTAACCCTGGTTTTATCTCCCCATCGGTTCAGAAAGTTTTACTTCATGCTCCTGACATTATAAAGATCCTTTGCTTTCGATTGAGAGCTTTCAGAAGAAGCCGCTTAAGCAAGAATTAAGGACATTAAAAATTCCGACTGCAACATACACGCAAAATTTCAAGGATCTCCTCAAATACAGACTTATTTAACAGACTGCTTTTAGTTCTGATCCACTTATTAGTGGACAAAGAACACTTAAGTATAAGGAAAAGTCAACTCTACTAGAGTCAACTCTTTCGTTACTTGATGAAACCATTTAAATATTATATAATTTTTTATTATTGTTCGTTTTGTTTGTTATAACTTTTTTTGGGAAGGTGGGGGTGGGGTGGAGTGAGCAATCACTCCCACACTTTTATGTTACAGGGTCCATGTTAAATAACTACAATAAAAGATCAGCCTGTTATGATTACAAGAAATGAATTTATGACCACTGAAAAAATCGTTCCTATTGAAGCTATAGGATAAAGTGGTACGTGGCCAATTTTTATTTGTGTATTATATATTTATAGTATTTTTTGGAAAAAGTTTCATGATAGCACATCTAGAAGTATTTATGGCCGTGCGGCCCATACAAGCACGACCACTGTGCATTAGGGTTCCCTCCATAATCTTGATTTCACAATATGCCCAGGTTCAAATCTTCTATCTATAAGACTGAAGGAGATATGACGTTTTTCCTAAATTGCGGGGGCGCGAGGGGCGTGACAAAAATGTAAAATAAACTTGATCTGCCAGCAAGTATAAGAACTTTTTGTCCCATACACTCGAACCTCTATGTCTAACCATCTCTGATATCTTTGCTTTCATACGGACATACCGACGGACGGGCAGACGGACATGGCTATATCGACTAGGCTGTTGATGCTGATCAAGAATATTGATATTTTATAGGGTCGGAAATGCTTTCTTTTTCTTACATACTTTTTTGCACAAACTTTATATACTCTGTGTACCTCAAGTACAGTTATGTGAAAACATAACATGACCCCTAGGCGGCTTAAACTTGCTAGTTTGAATTTCATAATTGTTTTAAAATCAGTCACATGTAAATGTAAAATGGCTTGACACAGCCCCAAAGGTCCAAAGCCGAACTCCTCTCCTTAATCTCTTGGCTTGTGCGCTTCTAATTTTCGCACTAGAGAAAGGGACCTACAGTTAAGTGATCAATGCCTGGCTGTGAGTTTAAAACCAATACCTCTCCCTGCCTGCGATGCTAAAACTGTTTGGGAATTCCACAGCAGCAAGCGTGCAAAAACACGGGAGACAGCCTGAACAGACAGACGCCTTTGTGTATGTGTGTGCCTCCTCTATGATCTTCGTCGCATTAGTGTGAAAGCCAATGATTTCTGATTCTACGGCGATGATCAAAACGTTTGCATGCAAATCGCATACAAACAGTAGTTTTTGTTGTTATAAATGAAACTTTGTTGTAAAGTTTCGAACAAGACCGCGATGAATAGCGTTTTCAGTACTGTTTCCGGACTGTTTTTACGACCTTTATACTTAGAAAACCTGCAGTTGTTAGCCAGCTCGAGGTAATTTTTTTCTTAAATATGTCAGTATGGTAAGTCGCCTTTGACCCCTTTTGTAAGACGAAATTCTAAATTTTAGGACGGCTCGGACTCGTTTTGATTTGCTTTTGAATGTCCCTTACATGTCTAACCTCTGTCTCTTACCATCTGTGATCTGTGCGTTTTGTACCTTTGGTACAGATTATAAATTGTTCCACTCAAATCACATAACTCCAGTGCTATTAAAACTGTAATCAACCATTTTGATGTGTAATTAAATTGTAATCCGAAGGGCTGCTTAAATTGTAATCTCCTGTATTTAACTGTAAATTGGCCTACACAAAATCGAATTCAAAATTAAAAGCAGCACAAAGACAATAAATTAAAGCTCATTAAATGCGTATTGGCCATAATTAAGCAACATTAAATGTAATTTTCTCTCTGACTGTAAAATGCATAATGCCCAAAGGCAAAATGCAAAATACAAAACGCAATGAAAGGCGGATTCTGTTTACATAACCAGTTGGCGGTGGAAGTAAAGGAAGAGCTGTTAGCGATTTATGACCGGCAAAGTTCGTTAACCAACACACACACACACACGACTGGTGGGGTCAGATTACCAAGCAAATTAGCGGTTTATTAAAGCGCCGTTAACACTTTATAATTTAAAGCAAACCCAAAACCGCCAGCAAACTGAAAGTCAAACAGAAACAGTGGGTGGTCGGCGGAAAGCGTTCTAAAATGCAGGGGCGTGGCAGTCAGTTAATGAAGTCGCCGCAAACACACAGTGAAAATGGGAGAGTGAAGAAGTTATTATTTATTTATGATGTATTTATACGCCAGGTTCATGATGAATGAGGAGGGCCAACAGAAGGTGTCAGAATGACTCTGACCTCAGATTTATGGTGAATAAAGTGTGTGTGTGTGTGTGTGTGTGGTACGTGGGTATGTCAAGGCGCTACAAGGGTAAGAGGTTGAGGCCAGGGCCAAACATGGCCCCCGTCGTCCGCTTATGTTAAGAGCTGACACGACAATGGCGCCTTTGCCTGGCCTTGAACCTCTAAAATTGGTTTTAGCAGAAGACAAGTCAGTTCATGTTTAAAGTTCCGTTTTTATGTTTAAACTTGTTACCAGTGACAAAAAACCAACTTCCTCTTAGATCAAATTAATATAATAAAACTGAATTTAAAAAAGTTTTTATCTTGCAAACTAAACTGGTACTGATTCATTTTGCATTCCCAAAGGAAATCGTAAATTTTGCAAAATTTTCCACAAACCCAGTAAATCAATATTAAATAATAATCTCTGATAATGACAGGTCTCAAGTGACCAAAATAAATGCCACTTATCCCCCTCCTCCGCTCTCGCTTAAGCCACGATTATATAAAACTGCAGGGAGAGAGAGCCTCGATGAAAATTACCAGCTGAATATCAAAACCATTCATCATCTAAATATGGAGTTGCCTTTGCCTTTGGTTGAGTGCATATAATACACAAATTTTTCGCCAATTCATTGTTCGTTATGAATTTACTTTCCCAAACAAAAAAAAAAAAACAAAAAAGGGGGGAAAGAAAAAAGAGTTCAGAGCGTGCATTGAACCGCCCAAGACCCAAAAAAAGCGAAAGGTGCCACAAAGCCAAACTTAAACAAGTTGCACGTACTTGAAAAAAAAAAAAAAAAAGTCTTCTCACTTTACTTTGAAAAACCGCAAATAAATGTCACGAATGAACTTAAAGGAAAACGCCGAGAAGCAACAATTGTTGCCGCAGGAAGCCCAGGGCAAAAATAACAGTGCGGAAAATCCGCAGAAGAAAAACAACAAAAATTAAGAAAATGGATAAGTTCCCGCTGCGACGATTTGCCTGCAAATGACTTTCAAAGTGCGCATTTATTTCAATTTCTATACCCCATCCGCGTGTCCTTGCCACATTGCCACACCACGTAACGCAACTTGCGTCAAAACTAATGAAGCGTTAAAATGCAATCTGTTCAACTATTTGATTAGCCTGACAATTGCTTTTGCTTTTGCAACAATTTTCGTCACAATTTTTCACACCGCCATTGGCAAATGTCTTTGTCAGTTTTCACCTTTGGGTGGGGGGTAGGGTGCGATACCAGGGAGACCAGGAAGTTGAGGCGTCTGTCCCACCACCCGCCACATCCCGCATCCGGTCTCCACGTAATGAAATTCGTGTGAAATTTACTTTGGCTTTTCAAGTGGAGCAGAGCAGTTGGTGTTTGTTTTTCGGAGTTGTTTTGGGGAGCTTGCCGGTACAGGTGGAGGAGTATAACGATTTGTGCTTGCTTTCTTGTTCAACACAAATTGTTTGTTGTTGTTTCTGATTTTGAGTTTGTTTGCCCGTAAATAGATTTTAGATTTTGCATCGCATTTGTCAAGCAATTGACAAATTGCTAGAAATTAGCATAAATTCTTGTACCTACATATATATGGTAAAGGTTGGAAGGCAGTAGGAAAAGGAAGCAAGATTAGTTAGGAATTGGTCAAAATATAAAAATTTTCAATTTGAATTTTTGTGAACTTTTCTTGGTTTTTGGTTTTATGTGAAATTTGGTATGGAAAATTTTTCTGAGTTCTGAGTGTCGATTACTGAGTAACGAGAACAGAGTAAAGAATATCGAGTTCTGAATAAAGAGCACAGGTAATTAAGTTTTGAGTACCGACTACTGAGTATTGAGCATTGAGTATCGAGTACTGTGCGTGGAGAACTGAGTACCATCTACTGAGCATCGATTACTGAGTGTCGATTACTGAGTATCGAATTCTGAGTGTCGATTACTGGGTAAGTATGAACAACTGAGTATCATGTACTGAGCATCGAGTTCTCTCAACAAACTTTTGATGAAGATTTTGATCACATTTGAGTCATTTCCCAGCAAACATTTTATGAAATTATTGATCACATTCGAGCTTTTTTCGAGTCCTCAGTCTGATTAAAATACTCATAAGTGCGCACTTTTTCTGATCAGAAATTATACTTTTGTTGGGCGAAAATGGTACCCTAGCCGCAACTCTTCTTGAAGAGTCGTTTTTAACCCATTCTTTTGAACAGTTTCGACTCATTTACGAATCATTTTGCGAGTCTTTTTCGAGTCATAATTCTAAAGGGTGATTTTTTAAGAGCTATAGGAAAGTTTTTCAAAAAAAAACACATAAAATTCAGAAAAATGCATGAAATCTTTACTTGAATCGATACTACGGTCCATATAATTTAATGTTTGAAGATTATTTCATGCAATTTTGGCATACTCTTTCCAACATTTCGGCCGGTATCTAACGAATAAATGCTTTAATGTTGTCTTCCAATGCGTCAATTGAAGCGGGCTTATCTGTATAGACAGGAGCTTTAACATAGCCCCACAAAATATAGTCTAAGAGCGTTAAATCGCACGATCTAGGCGGCCAATTGACCGGTCCCGAACGTGAAATAAAATGTTCACCGAACTCGCCTCTTAATAAGTCCATTGTTGCGCGTGCTGTGTAGCATGTGGCACCGTCTTGTTGAAACCACATGTCATGCAAGACAAGCTCTTGCATTTTGGGCAAAAAAAAAGTTGGATATCATCTCACGGTAGCGCTCACCATTCACAGTTACGTTACGATTCGCATCATCTTTGAAGAAGTACGGTCCAATGATGCCACCAGCCCATAAACCGCACCAAACTGTGACTTTTTCTGGATGCATTGGTAACTCTTGCAATGCTTCTGGCTGATATTCACTCCAAAATCGACAATTCTGCTTATTTACGTACCATTGAGCCAAAAATGAGCTTCGTCGCTGAACACAATTTTCGGCCAAATGATCTTCGGCCATCAAAGAGCCCATTCACCAAAAATTCTACGTTGCGGTAGGTCGTTCGGCTTCAATTCTTGCACCAGCTGTATTTTGAAAGGCTTCACACCTAAATTCTTCTGCAAAATTTTCCACGTTGTTGAGTAACAGAGGCCCAATTGCTGCGAACGGCGACGAATCGATAATTGATGGTCATCATTAACACTGGACGATACAGCTGCGATATTTTCTTCAGTTCGCACTCTACGTAAGCGTGTTGGTGGTTTAATGTCCAACAATGTAAATTTGGTGCGAAATTTAGTCACAATAGCCCGAATAGCCGCTTCAGTGGGTCGATTAAACTGACCAAAAGAAAATTTAAAGACCTCATTTTGATAATAAAATTCAACAATTTGGTTCATGGTTAAATTATAAAACCAAACTGAAGATGTTTGACAGTGAAACAAAAACACGAAACGTGCGTGAGCTGTTTAAACCAGTGTTGCCAAAAAGCTAATATGGGTTAACGACCTGTTTTGACTTTTAGTCGGGTGAATTTACAAAGGTCGAGTTTGATTATAGTTCAATAACCAGAAAATCAACAGACATACGCGAAGTTTTTAATTCTTATTAACTAATCAAACCTCTTTCATTTTCATGAGGTAATTTTCGAGTCTTCATTTAGTCGTTATTTTACTAATCATCAAAAGGGCTCGACTTAAGTGATTTTTTGTTAAAACGATCTTCCAAATGTTGGGTGGGTTTCAAGACCTCATTAGAATTAAAAAAGTCATAACGGGCGACAGCTAAAAATCTGGACAAACTTTAAAATGCCGCCGTAACCACAATTCTCAACGGATCAATAAAATGTGACAGTTTTTTTATGACTACATTTACAAAAGAATTGCATCAATGGATTTGGTCGAAAGGACTCAGCCACTCAACGTAGCTTCCGGAAAATGTCTCCGCAGGCGGCCTGTACGACCTCGGGGTCGTATTTCCGGATACATAAGCGAATCCTGTTGGTCAGTTCTTTGATGTTTTTGGCCTTCCAGTTGTTTTTGTAAACTGCAGCACTCAGACTTCCAAAAAAATCTTCAATTGGACGACACTGCGGCAAGTTTTTTGGGTTCCGTTCCTTTGGTACAAAAGGGATGTCTTTGCTGCTCAGGAAACCCGTCGTCATTTTAGCGTAATGAGAAGAAGCTTTGTCAAGCCAGAAAACATAATTATTGTCGGAATGATTTTCCCTGAAAAAGGAATCACTCATTTATGTACACTTCCTTGTTGACTTGGCTTGATATGCCCCTCTCAGAGATTGCGATGTAAAGCAAAACTTTGAGCTCAAACTTTTGCTTGAACTTATATTTCACATCAGCAGGTGTTGACGATACATCGGAGGTGTAAAAAACACTGTTTCCAAAGTAACTTTCATCGTCTAAAACAAAGAGTCGCACATCCAACGACATTGAGACTTGACAGTTTGTATTTGGTCAGGTGTGTAACTTGGTGCTCTTTGCTTACGTTTTTCTTTTCTGCACTTTATGATGTGTTGTTGGCTGCAATTAAATTTTCTGGCTGCATCTTGTTGAGCTTAAGTTGTCTTTGTTGTTAAAAGTTGGGTTAGCTTTCTGACAGCTTGGCCGGTTATACCCCACTTGCAACTTCTCTTTTTATTATTTTTCATTGCAAAACACTATAAATTGTGCGTTGCGCTCTTGAGTAAAATGGTTTACTGCTAACACTTTACCTTTTCAGCATGCATTTCGTAGAATTTTACAACGCGATCAGGCAGACGTTCTTACTCGGACGGCATGATGGCGACTACTTGTCAAAATTTTTGTCAGGGGGGCATGAAAATGTGTTGCCAGGAGAACAAAGAGAAAGAAATGTCATCCCAGAAGCTTTCATGTAAATCTTAGCTTAGGGCGGCTCTCTCAAATTCTGTGCAGATTTTTAGTTGTCACCTGTTAAATGCTTTCGTGTTGATTATAAATGATACTTTTGACGGGAGAAAATGGTATCCGGCCATTCTTTTTGAGCATATTCAGTGCTCTCTAAGCACGGGCTCATAAAAAGCACTTATGTCCGAGCATTTTCGGAGTTGAAGTAGGCAGATAACCGTTCCTGTCGTGACAAGTCGTGACACACCGTGACACGGTCAAATTCACGTCATGAGTATCGTATACTGATTATCGAGTACTAACGATAGTACTGAGTATCGAAAACTGAGTATCGCGTACTGCGTATCGAGTGCTGAGTATAAAGTAAGGAGTATCGAGTACTGAGTATCGAGCACAGAGTATCGAGTACAGTGTATCGAGTACTAAGTATCGAGTACTGAGTATCAAGTATATAAGTGAAAGCCAGAGCACACATTGTTAAGACTTTTTAACTTTCTAAGTGGACAAATATTTAATTCTGTTCATTTTCTTACCCTTGGAGCCTTTAAACGTAGATCTGCTAACGCATTTCCGTTTTAACCCGAATCCTTAATTTTCCGACCTTCGGGATGGACTTTCCGGAAACGAAAATAACCAATCTTAACGAGAAATTTACCAAATTTGAGCATAGGAGACGTAGATCGAACGACAGACAGATTGTGTTCAGATCTTGTATCGAACAGAACAGAGAAATTAGAAAGAAATAAACATCAAACTTTCCAAAATTGTAATCCTCAAAAAGAGCAAGAAATTCTTTGCAAGCGGAGCTCAGGAGAATGTAACAGGTAAGCCGTCAAGCGCATCGGAGAGCTGCCGAAACGTTAGAAAATACGAACAATCGACGGCAGCAAATGGCTTCTGGGACTCCGCAACAATCGCAGCAATGTTCTATGCACATCGCATTCCCAGAGACCTGCTGAGACTGCGCTGCAATCTCAATCGCTGCTTTGCAGATCTCCAGAATTTTCGGATCAGGCTAGCAATTGACTGCAGCAAGTTGCTGAACACATTGAATCCCAGAGAACTGCTGAGGCAGCAGTAGAAGCAGTAGTTTGGAGACAGTCTGGTGCTGAAACGGTGTCCAAGCGGAGCTAAACACTTACTCGAAATACTTGGAGTGTGTTTTAAGGACCGACTTCTCAAATACTCAAGATTACCAGCGCTTAAGTCATTTGGCTTTCTGAACAACAGTCTTACCCGATGTCGATGAATGCCTATCGCTGCAATAGGGTGACCAGTCATTAACCAGAAATCAGGTATTTTTGCTATGGATTTTTTAGTGCTGAACATTTTTTTGCAAAAAAGTTGAATAAAATTGCTTGCGATTAATCAAAAGCAATAGCGGGGGACACTTGTTGACCTACATGGCTTATCAAGAGATCGCTGACTCTACAGAAGTCACCCGCAGTTATGAGGAAGCTGCCAACGCAGCGCCTCTAAAAGTTTGCTTTTCGACCACAATGCATGATTCCTGTTAACAATCCTAGTGACAATCAAATGAATCGCAACTGAAGTTAAGGTGTTAAGTTCTTCTTTGGGAAGCCACTTGAGCTATTGACCCTATTTTACTGCTTTTTAAAAACTGAATCGTAGAACAAATTTGGCATCATCCAGATCAAAAAGTAATTAGGCCTCTTTCCATACTCTCTTGCATTACTTATTCATTGCTCTGCCTCTTCGACTTCCATTTCCATTGAGTGGAGTTGGAAAATTCGTTTATTTATAAACATTTTGTGGCAACAAATAATAAATTAAACGTATATCGATAAAAATATCGATAGTTCCATCGAGACTGAACTCGCGGCTAACATTAACCAGTGCTTAAGCTGCGGTTAAGTTTGTTTCTCCGTTTACGCCACAAACAGTATGAGACACTCAAATTCGGCTAACCTGCCGGTCAAGTTGACTAACCGGACATTGAGAAATCTGGCCTAACTATCGGCAATTTGCCAATTTTTCATATAAAGTAAGATTGTACCCAATTTCAAGACTGTATTTACTCCAAGTCTAACTCATAAACAAGTCAACCCTTAATTTATGGAGCCTTTTTTGCGTGCAACTTAAACTCCTACCTCAATATTGTCAACTTCCTTGAGCCTGGGGTCACTTTTTGCTTGCTAAAATTGTAAAATCTTTTTATCTACTCCCAGCACACACATTCAGCAGGTTTCTATTTAAGCTACTTCATCATATGGGACGCCATACGATATTCCCAATTTTGTACAATTTCTCCCCAGAGCTTTAGCAGCCACTCACGCAAAAAATAGGAAAAACCTGAAAACAGAAAGTAGAAAAGCAGCATTCGATTACATTTTCAGTTTTTCATCTAAGATACGCCCCCCGGGAGGTGGCCAAAAAGTATCAATTTATTATCTACTATCCCAACTGCCAAAGTCGTTTAGCTTTCAGTGTTGTGATCCCTTGGGGTAGGGGATAAGAAAAACTAACCACAAAATGAAATGTTGTAGGCTTTTTGCACACAAAAATAGACAAAAATTTCTCTCACACCAACAGCAAACTCAACTCAATTACAGTTTCTATTGCAATTTTAAACATTTTTCCTATTCATTTGCATTCATTCGTCCGCCGAAAGTCAAAAGGCTCTGCCCAGACACAGACACACGCGCACAAACACCCCCCAGGCCTCCATTGAAGCAGAAGGCAAAGCTGATAAAGCAGTTGAATTTTTCACAGTTGATTTAGCAAAATGCGAATGAGAATTCCACCTGTTGACTAAGCCTAAAAAAAGGTAAAAGCGTAGCCAATGAGGCAAACAACAAAGCGGCAACGCTTCCAACCCCCCCTGGCAAATGAAGCATACGCCGTGTGTGCCGTGTGCCAAAAAAATAGAAAATCATTTCCAAGTTTCCTTTCAGAGATAAGCGCTTAGACCCGCTTAGTTTAATGCCAAATGTAATTAGGATAACGTTTTGCATTAGGGCCAAATTTTCTATGTGTAATTAAAGCAGCACTTAGACAACGTCGGGGTCACCAATTCATAATCAACTTTTGCATGAATTTTCAATTTCCCCTTCAGAGCGCCCGTTGGCAAAATGCAACGAGTGAAGTTTTGCGCGTAGTTTGAAAAAATTGATTGCATAATGCGACACAACAACTGAAGTTGATGAGCAGCGACAACCAGAAGGACAAAAGAGGTAGACATAGCAATGACAGTGGCAGAGGGGAGTGAGCATTGATGTTGTTAGTTGGGTTTATGCGTGGAGAGTGTCTACGATGTAGAATCGAAATGATGAATTATGGCTGAACGCGGAAATTTCAGTCAGTTTTGAATTAAAGCCTTAACAAAATGGACGGTTGCATTCTGTCTTTGATTTCAGAGGTAAGCATAGTTTAATAAGACTAATTCAGAGGTGTCCCAGAAATCTTTTCAAACCAAATTCCAACCCAAAATCAATTCTTGCAGTCCTAAAAATGTATTTCGGTTGGTTTCAAACCTCTCGTATTTTGTTAGGAGATTTGGAGAAACCAACCTAAGCCAATATAAAAAACCAACCAAACCGACTTCGTGAACCTACGTGAACTTAGCGAACTAATCAAAGACACAAACATGGCTGGCAAGTCTGAAACCATCAATATAGCTATGACAAAAACTTTTATCAATTATTTGCGAGCGACGCAGCCCTATTTTTGTAGTTGGACCATAATCTTATACACACACCCTCTAACTAGACTTTCTATGAGTGATTTGTGGAACATGCTTTGAGAACCGAGCCACCACTATGCGTGGAACGAAATCGAAGTTAAGATTTGGTAATTTAAGATATATTTGTACAAGAAATACCTTCCTCTGTACATGCTATATCTATATAGATCAAACAGAGACGATCAGCGATATACTCCACGCAAAAACTTCAAGCAAAGCAACCGTGCTTTGAGATTTTAGCAAAATATGGTTAGCAATGAATTTAGCAGTGTCGTCAGGCGGTATCAGTCGCTTTGATTTGGCTGGCAAAACAGTCGGTTACCAAATCGCTGCAGAGAGTCCTCCATGCACCTTGATGCTACAGCAGAGCTACCAATGGCATACTGGGTATTTCCTGGGATACTAGTGATATAAATTATAAAAGAAAAAAAAAAAGAAAATAAATCAAACAAAAAATCATGAGTAAAGACAACCTTCCTCATGGGCTGCCGCTTAGCTAATAACTTTTGTTCACCATTCAACTGGTATCACAAAATAAAGCAGCCTACTTTTCTGAATTTCTCTTTTATAATTACACCATGGCCTACTTAGTTACTACAGTAACTTTAAGCAGAAATAGCTGGAGTAAGCTGGAGTGTTCTTTAGAACACTTTTAGTCACCGATTCGTATTAAGAACTTCCCTTTTGTCTATGTCTTACTAACTCGCGGTTCATCAAAGGCAGTGTTAAGAGCATTAATCTTTCAATGCTTTTTAAAAGTGATTCTATTCATACGGAGTATTGTGAGGAAAATAGTCAGCGAAAGCCTCACAGTTTCTTAAATATAACAAATACTCTTGGTTTAAAACAGCGATGTCCAAAATTTGAAAAGGCAGCCACGCGTGGTTGGCAAGTTTGGTGATTGTGTGTGAGTTTGGACACCACTGGTTTAAAAACATAAACAAAAAATTTAAAATGTTCATGATATTTATACACTTGTTCAGATGTCTGCAACGGATAGAAGAAAGCATCTCCGACCACTAATGTTTAGCCGTCACATAAAAAACTGGTCATCAAAATGGTTGCACAGTTCTGACCAAACTTTTCATCGTGATCACATATCTTGATAACCAGTGTCGCGCTTATGATAACTGACTGAGCATCGACTTCTATTCACTAAAGTGGTGACTCCCACACTTTTTAACATCAACTCACCGCAGCAGACAGCTGCAAAAACTATTTGGGTGGCAACTATTTTTTTCCACGGAAATTGTGAAATTCAACTAACGCTCAACTCAACTGTTCTACAGCACTATGACGGCTGCCAAATCCAAGCTGGTGATCTGGAAGTGCTTTCACAAAAGTGTCATTAGTTAAAAGTCTTGCTAGAAGAAGTCGCTCAAAAATCTCAGAGAAGGTAGGCAGGAGGCTAGTAGGGCGATAAGAGTCCACATTATGTGGGTCCTTGTCCTTTTTCGGTACCATGACTACCACGGCACGTGCGGATACAGCTGCAATATTTTTCTCTGTCCGCACTCTACGTATGCGTGTTGGTGGTTTAATGTCCAATAATGTAAAATTGGTGCGAAATTTAGTCACAAGATTCCGAATAGCCGCCTCAGAAGGATCGTTAAAACTGCCATAAAAGAAAAAAAGGAAAGGAAAAAAGGAAAAAAGGGGGAAGGACAAAATATGGGTGAAAGAAGAGGGGGAAAGAGAACAGATAGAGGGGGTGTGAAAGACGAGGGGCGTTGGGGGTTGAGCGCCTGCTGAGTTAAATAACAACAATGCCAAACTATTGTGCTGTAGTGGTTTTCAAAGTGATGTTTAGTTGGGTTGAGTGGAGGCACGGGGTAAATTACAAAGAGACAGGTAGTAGAGATTAAGTAAATAACAGTTAAAATCGAAAAAAAAAGAGAGGGTAAATCTCAAAGAGCGGGATAGTCGAAACAAATGAATGAAGGAACAATACCTCACAAAACGATTCATCGAGCGAGGTGTGTGTGTGGGAACGTCATAGGTTGCCAGAGATAAGTTAAATAGTTTACAAGCGGCAGCATAAGGAGTCGGCACAATATTTCAACACACTCTGGGAACTTTGTAGGACCAGGACTGAAAGATGATTAAACAAGCTGGATAAACAACCTTAGCTAGTCACTGGTTGCCATTACTGTAATCGACTGCATCAAAATCCCCTGAGTAAGGTTATACTAAAACATACGAAGCTTTTCAATGAAAAATTAAACAGACAGCTTTCAAAGTTAAGTTAATAATCCACAATAACCCCTAGATTATTCAACTTAGTGACGGTCTCTTTTCAAAAATGAAAAATTTAGAACTCCAGACAAGTGACAGACTGTTCAACCAGACTGAAGCTGGTCTGGCGTCAGATTTTCCGCGGTTTGCTGCCTTAATTTCGAGCATAATTTCCCCATCCCTTTTTGTTTTTTTAATGACAAAATTCGTATAAATATCTGCCGCATAAGCCGGCGTCGCTTTACATACGCTGTTCGCCCCTGTGGGTATATATATCAACTTCTCATTGTTGTCATACGTCAACATTCATACACCATATCCAACTCCTCTCCAGGCACACGGCGTCATCATCTTCTGCCATGTTCGCGCAGCCGTGGCCGCGGTTGATGTTGCATTCGCTGTTAGCGACAGCAAAAGTATCAGCATCAATGTGACAGCTGTTGTTGCAACAGCAGCTACAAAATAGCGGCAAGTGGAGTGGCAAGTGGTAGTCATAATAACAAAGCCGTCAACACCAAGCGCCAGTCGCAACGGCAGCAGCCTCTCAACATCTTTTCGCGTGTAGCCCTTATAGACATGCAGACCGATGCTGTTGCAAAAGCGAGGCAGAAAAAAAAAACGACAATCTGTGGCAAATTGCTGGAAGGCTGAACTCTTGTTGGCTCTTATAATGAAATGCAATATATTTACATGCAATGAGCGAGAAAAATAAAATAATTGGTAGCTAACGAACTGCGAATATAAATCAAACCAAAAGGAAAATTTGCATCAAGAGCGTATTTAATATTTAAAGCCTAATTTTGTTAAAGTGTTTGGCGGCCACTTAAATGCTTGCCCAACTTGTTGCTCCTCTATTGACCAACAACAACTACAATTACGCAAAAACAAAACCAATTACCGCAGAATAATAGTGCGGTTTGTTCGTCTGATCCGCCGCCATCGACCGACGACCTTATCCACCTCCAAAGCCGAACAATGCCAAATTTACCAGCTATTATGTCAAAATTAAAGCCATTGTCAGTGGCTCCGACTCTGTTGTGTGGTTGTTGTTGTATTGGTGTGTTATTTTAATCATGGCAACAATGCCAAACCAGACCAAAAGTGGGCGTGTCTATGGCAATAAACTGTCAATTTTCAATTATGCCGCTGACATCCCATTGCCCACGCCTCCCCTTTCGCTCGACCTCAATGTGAATGAACAAAAGTGTGTGACAGGCGGTGTGACATGGCCCACACATTGGTAGATTGAACATTTCAGGGTATTTGTTGCAGCCTCGTTTAGATCTTTCATTCAACCGCACACACACACGCACTCACACATCGACTTGGATATTGTGGTTTATCCTCCTGGCACTCAATAAAGAAAACCTCATCAAAATCCCTGGTTATAACTGTGAATGTCCATGATTATCATTTAATACAATAATAATCATCAAACTTTATTAAGTTGCTTGCATCCTGTGGGCGAGGGCTGATGCAGAAGATCTGTGAGAGAAGCCAAACTAGGAATGTGATATGTTAGTTCTGTTCTTAACTTTGTCATATATCGACTTGGGTTCATGAAAATGGTGGATTAGTTTTAAACTGTGTTATACAACTACATACCAACTTTTCCAAATATTGTGACCTTTGGTACCTTTTCCATTTTTTGGTCCTTCGAGCCGGATCCTCCAAAAATAGCTTAGCTCTACAGCCAGGCATCTTTTCCCAGCCTGCCAAATCAACAATCCAATTTAGTACACAAATTATCGACAAAAAGACCTAAGTCTGCCTTTCACTTCGGCAAATATCAAGAAAGGTCTATGAAAATGGGCATTATAGATTAGTTTTAAACTGTATTATACCTCTATAAGCGAACTACTCTTAAAATTGTGACCCTAGGTACGTTTTCCATTTTTTGGTCCTTCGAGCCGGATCCCAAAAAAACAGCTAAGTTGAGCTAGGCATCTTTTCCCAGCCTTCCAAAACGACAATCAAATTTAATACACAAATTCTCGACAATAAGACCTAAATCAGCCTTTTACTTCGGCAAATATCAAGTTAGATCTATGAAAATGGGCGTTATAGATTAGTTTTAACATATATTATACCACTTTACGTGAACTTTTCTTAATATTGGCACCTTAGCTACCTTCTTAATTTTTTGGTCCTTCGAGCCGGATCCACAAAAAACAGTTAAACTGACAAACCTTTTGGTTTCTATGGTATTATGTAACTATTTTGTTTGTTATTAGTAGTAATATAACTAAAATGAATTTGATGCGACTTTATCAGGTAAATTCAACATTTGAAATGTACCTATGTAAGCCCCGTAGCTAGGATTTTATGCTGAGGGCTGCTAATAATAATTTTATGGTTAATACCTAATTGAATCTTTGGAAAAGTTGCACCTTATGTCGGCAAGTGTCATATATTATGGACTGTCAACTGGTTTCCTAGAGATTAAGATCTTCTACATAAATCTGCAAATCGTGAGCTTTAAAAGGTTTTGGGTTGCTCAATATCAACTCTTTTTAAAGAAGTAAAACAAAATATGTCGAATCCTACTAACATATGCAAAACTTTACTAAACAATGGCCGATCCAATAATTTACAATCGGGCATGTTCTCAATTCCATTACTAATTCAAAAGTAAACCGAACGCGATTCGATTTGCTATTCTCAACTCCGAATGAAATTGCTTACAAACCAGCTAACCAGCGAAACTATCGAAAATGGAACATTCGGAAATGAGAGGGGCCGACTGGACGTTTGATATAAATCGATTTTTTTTTTGCATTTTCTTTGTTTGAGGTCTTAAGAACACCTTATGAAAACGGCAAGGTAATATCTTGATAAAAAAGCGAGTTACAGCCGAAAACGTAAACGGGTCGGTGCTGACCCGACAGTCATTCCTCAATTTTCAAACCGTCTCGGGCTCAGGCTCGGAAGATCATAAGCTTATAACGTTTGGTATCAGAAAACCAATAAACCAGAACTCAACCGATTCTAAGAAGTTCGTTAAAGCCATGTATGGCCTATTATGAGACCATTTTGAATTCAGAAAGTTCGCTAGATACACTTAGAACCTCGTTAACTATTAGACTACAAGCCACCAGAGCATCCAAGAAATCTAAATGTTCAACAATATAAAAAGGAATGCTTATCAATCTTTATCTTCGAACACAGAAGAATGAAACAGACAAGAAGATATTGGCTACATATCAGTACATAAGTGTAGAAAAACATATTCAACTGCAGAATATAGCCAATTAAATGCCTTACTCTCAATAAGAACGCAACCCGTCGTCAAACTGCTTGCTTGGATACGCGGAATGCAGCTCTGGGCATTTTTTTTTCGCTGCTGGTAGATTGAGGTACAGAGTCCAACTTCAGAAAGGTTTCAATAAAGCGGCTTATACTAAACTAGCATATGTCCCGGCGCGCTTCGCTTCGCCGCCGCCAGTCTATACTGGATCAGTAAAGCTATTAAAAATCATCTCATAAATCATCACATAAAACCGATATAGTTTTTCTTTTCCGATTGGGTTTGGTTAACATTACCGTTATCGTTATTAATTTCTTAATCGTTATCGGTAACGTAATCATTATCTATACCGTTATTGCTTTCGCTATCGTTATTGTTATCGATTTCTTTACTGTTATCGATAACGTTATCGTTATCATTATCGATGCCGATATCGCTATCGTTATTGATTTCTTAATCGTTATAGATACCGTTATCGTTACCATTACCCTTAGCGATACCGTTATCGATAACGTTATCGCTATCGTTATCACTATCGATACCGTTATCGTTAAAGCTATCGTTATCGTTACCGCAGTCGCTATCGATACCGTTATCGTTATACCGCATTTTCCAAAACCCCGTCTTATTACGCGCTTTCACCACATAAGGAAACTCCTGTCCAAATTTCAGCCCTCTAGCTCTTACCGTTAAGGCTGTGCGACGGTCACCAGTCAGTCAGTCAGATTGAACAGTTCTATATTTATAGACAAGAGATTCTTAGTTATGCAATCATGGCAGCAGTCCTCTTAGATTTGGATGATTGGGATAGTTTGGTTTGCCGTTAAGCTTCATAGATTATAAAATAGCTGACAGATTTGTGTCTCTACTTTCAATTAAAGTTTAGACATATGTACTTTTGGTTCAGGAGAACGCGTCCAAGTCATCAAGCTATGAAAATCTTCTGGCCTTTAAATTTTGCTAGATAGCCTCACCTTCTACTTTAAAAAAAAGAGTGGGCGTCGTCGAACACCCGGTACGAGCGAAGCTCTTTACGAGGGATGACTTGATATTACAATACTCGCAAAAGAATATAAAGTAATTTTGTTGGCGATAGTGCTATATATTTTTTAAAATTTTTCATTTTAAACAAAGAAATGGTTGCTGAGTTTTTCAATTTCAACATTTATTGACTTTTTTAAGGAATTCAACGTTGATTTTTGAACAACTATCAAGTCATAGTTTCCAACTATTTCTTAGCTTTAAAATAAGGGTTTTCGAATAGTACTACGAAATTTTTAAGCGCAGATATTACAACATTAAGTATTGGATTGGTGGCAAACTCGTCGCTATCTTCCGAAGCATTTAAAGGTGTGGGAAGTTGTTCAAAAACTCGGGTATAATAAAGTCGCTGCTTTGGTCACTGTGTGGTCACTGTTTCGGTCACTGTTTCGGTCAGAGTTTTGGTCATTGTTTAGGTCACTACTTAGGTTACTGTTTAGGTCACTGTATTGGTCACAGTTTTGGTCACTGTTTTGGTCACTGTTTTGGTCACTGTTTTAGTCAATGTTTTGGCAACTGTTTTGGTAACTGTTTTAGTCACTGTCCTTGTTTTGGTAACTGTTTTTGGTCACTCTTTTGGTCACTGTTTCGATCATTGTTTCGGTCACAGCTTTGGTCACTGTTTCGGTCAATGTTTTGGTCACGTTTTTGGTCACTATTTCGGTCACCATTTCGGTCACTGTTTTGGTCACTGTTTTAGTCACTCTTTCGGTCACTGTTGTGGTCAGTGTTTTGGTCACTGTTTTGGTCACTGTATTGGTCTTTGTTTTAGTAACTGTTTCGGCAACTGTTTTGGTCACTGTTTTAGTCACTGTCCCTGCTTTGGTCACTGTTTCGGTCGCTCTTTTGGTCACTGATTCGATAACTGTTTCGGTCACAGTTTTGGTCACTATTTCGGTCAATTTTTTGGTCACGTTTTTGGTCACTGTTTTGGTCACTTTTTCGGTCACTGTTTTGGTCACTGTTTTAGTCACTGTTTCGGTCACTGTTTTGGTCACTGTTTGTCACTGTTTTGGTCACTGTTTGTTTTGTATGTTGTGTACTGTTTTGGTCACAGTTTTGGTCACGGTTTAGTCCCTGGTTTGGTCCCTGGTTTGGTCACTGCTTTGGTCACTGTTTTGGTCACTTTTAAGGTCACTGTTTCGGTCACCTCTAATCCACCACCCACCCACTCACAACCCACCGCTGCTATGGCTGTCTTGCAAAGACCAAAGCTGCTGACTTTGCAAAGTCAAAAGCGTAGCCAAAGAAATCTGTCGCCAAGACAATCGTTTTCTGGATGTACCCCCAGTCGACCGTCCGTAAAAGAGCTTCGCTCTAAAAATGTATGAGACTTATTTTTTATTTTCTTCTCTTATAAATTACTAATTCTAAAGATTCTAATTTATAAAATCATTCTTCCGGTCATAAAAGTTCTTAAGGAGTTGACTTCATTGATTGCTTAATCCATATCCATTTTTGTATACAGAGGTTTCGGTTCAGGTTTACTTTCGGAAGGTTAAAGATTAGGAAGGTTCTTTTCATGGTTCGGTTAGAGCCGACCGACCAGGCTTTAATGCAACTCTCAAAGTACTTCTTTCTCGGTAGCAGTCCGACTTCGACCGACTTGCTTTGACGCGCGGAATACAACAGAGGTTACTTTTTTATCTCTGTCTAAGTCAATGCAAGCAAAAACTAACTACGGTAAGACAGAGTCAAACCTGCACATAACATATCACATGACTATGGAACGTGCCAACCATGTGGAAATTGTATAAGAGGGCGAAAGTTTTAAAAAATAAGTACAACAAAAACTTTTTTTTCAAATAAATACCGATTGCTTGTGTTCAAAAGCAAGTCGACAGGAAGACCCTTGAAGTTCGCACCAGTCGTGTATGGCACCTGCTACCTTTATTGAATATTTTATAATCTTTCGTTACCTGGTGACCCATTCTCTGCCTTTCTCATTAAAGCTTAAAATTCCAAATCTCTATTTGTAGCCATCAAACGACCCTCGTTTGGTGGCCCAATTGTTCTGTGCTGTCCATGACATTCATTAGCCTCAATGCGAAAAGTGTTCGGACGGACACACAGACAGACAATTACTCGAATCAGAGAGAGAGACCCTTTCCCCGCCCTTCATATCTTCTTTACTCTCTCCGGTTCATTGTTCGTGTTTATGTCAACGGCATTGTTATCCATGTCATGCTTTATGCCATGTTTACAAGCCGATTTTTGTCCTCCCTTCCACTCTTCCTCATCCTCTCGTCGCTCTCAAGTGCAACACTTGCGGCCATCTTGAAACGTATTGAAATCTCATCGGCATCATCATTTGTGGAGTGGTCCATCGTTATCCTGGTGTCATGTGTATGTAATTGCGAAATTTGTTATTTGTACCTTAAAAATCTCTGCACAATTCTGTGTGGAATACACAAATTTGTATGCTGTGCAGGCGAACTGTTTGGTTTTATTTTTGGTTTAGGTAACGCAGTTTATCCATCCTCCTCTGCTCCTGCCGCTTCATTGGCTTTTGACTTTTGGCTTTGGCCTGAATTTTTGAATCCAGTGTTGCATTACAAATTGTTTACGAGAGGAATTTTTTGGCCCAGAGAAATTGGCTGATAGAGATTTTATGGTTTGGTTTCGTTTCTGGCAATTATTTGAATGCGACCAGAATGCGAAGCTAAAAGCAAGTGAAAGGTTATTGATGAATTGTTTGTTTCGACTTTTGCCTTGGGATTTGTGGGCTGATGAAGTATTTAATGGATGCTTTGGATACCAAAATTGCTTGGGGTTAGGTTAGCTTTGGGTGTAAAAGGTAAATTTGTACAAGCCCGAGATTGGCAATTTGTAAAAAGGGAAAGAGGTTTTTAAAGGAATTGCAATTAAGTCAGGGTAAAGTGAAGATAATTAAATTTTGGAGAAAATGGATAAAGGTGCATTGGGGTTAGAAAGTTCATATATACACAGGCAATCAATTGAATAGACACTTCGGATTTCGGTTGGACAAGCTTACAAGCTCGTAATGGGAAGACGGCCAGGCGGCCATATGCTACCTACAAGCCCAACGCAGCTACAAACAATTTTCCATACACTATTTCCTGTCCACCCGAAGACAATAGAACAGTCAATAGGATCGGACTCATCGTACATCTGTACTACAAACGCAGAGAAAGTACTAGCTACACTATCCCGCGTACACGCCGACAAAGCGCCTGGGCCACACGGTATCCCAACAAAAGCGGTAAAGAGCATCGTGGGAGGGAGCACAGCCGGATGTTTTTGCTGATCTTTACAACCAGTGGAGTTGTTTGAACATGAAGTGGGGAAACGCAAGCTTGATTGGTGACTGCGGGAAACTATATTTGGACGATGTCATGCTAGAAGCATTTATGAATGGCGTGGATATAAGGAACACAAAAGATGAAACTGTGAATGCAAATGGAAGAGCATTTCTTAATTTGGCAGATGACAGAGGAGAATGGCAGAACTAAAGGCCACTTAGAAGCAGATCTTACCTTCATAAACAGAAACGGGAGTTCAGTTATAGATGTACTCAGTCGGATTTGTCGGAACGTGGTTCCCAAAAGAATCCCTTCTGGCACACTTCCTTTAACTAGGAAAAATGCACTTCCAACTTTTGCAGTATGATAGAAAGCATATAATCTGTACGTTCTTTTTGGCAGTAGGTTAGAAGCGAAGAAGTCTACACAACATGCAAACGTCCCTTCTAATGGCACGCATGCAGCACCCGTGCTATTGGAAACCAATATGCAAAATGAGTCCCGAACCATTGACGACCGTTCATTTTTTCCAAACATGTTCTTTTTGCCGAATGTTGGATGCCATAAAATCTGCATAGCATGCAAACGTCCCTTCTAATGGTACGTAGCCAGCGTTTTTCCGAATTTGAACCCACAACAACAACCCATGCAAACGTCCCTTCTAATAGAACAGTTCCTGCTGCGTTTTGCCCCTATACAAAAGTAAAAGGAAGATAGCCGGTTTTTGCAACTACTTTTTAGTGGCAAAAGTTGTATCCGAGATGTGCTTCTTTCAAGTCCGAAAGGGTATGTGCAGTTGACGGGGCGATATTGGAACATGGTCAGACCACATGCCTATACAGCTTAAATTTATTTTATCGGGTTCGACTACATTTGAAAGGAAGCCAAACTTGCGGCCAAAGCTGCCCTTGAACGACAAAAAAGCTGAAGAATGCTGGAAAAGTGTTCAGAAGCACAAGAACTTCCTACTGAGGACATTCGAAATGCAGTTTAAATAGCGGAAGTGAAAAACAAGGACGGTTTCTCAAGAAATAATGGATAACAAATGACTTAACGCCTAATGCTATAAGAAGAGTCAGGAAGTGTTTGCGGCATTGCAAAATTTGTAGAAGAATAAACACCGTAGAAGACAATCGAATTTACACAAGGCCGCAACAGGAATATAAAGTGTTATGCGAAAGAACAGAGTATGAGCAGAACCGTAAAGGATATTAAAGACTGGTGGAGGATAGTCAGAGATATATGAGGAATCAGGAATCAGTTTTCGAAATTATTTCAATTATCTCCTCAATCGTCAACAAATGCACTATGGTATTCCAGTATGCACCGATGTATGTCGAGGACTCAGATTTAGACGCAGCTTTAACAATGGAGGAACTATTGAGTGCTGTCAAATAAATAAAGCCAAGACCAACAAAACTCCTGGATAAAACAGAGTTCCGTATGAGTTCCGTATGATGAGTCCATTGAGATGCTTCATCAAATGGTCATTTTATACAATAGAGAGTTTGAGAGCAAAGACTTGGATAAATCTTTCATCAACAGTATAATATTTTCAGTACACAAAAAAGAAAGTATCAATGACCCGATGAACTACCAAGATATTTCATTTATGAACTGCATAGCGAAGCTTTTGATGAGTATATTGTCGATGAGGTTATCAATGTGGGTGGAAAAGCAAGATAAACTGAACGAATTCTAAGCAAGCTTCCGACGCGAATACTCAACGATGGACATCATATTCAGCTTGGCTTCATTAGTTCGCAAAAAGTTTGAAGAAAGCAAAAAGGTCTATGCTTACTTTGTAGATTTTAAGGCAGATTAATTTAGTCTAAAATTGAACGTCGAGCTGTAAGGACCTCGCCCTTTGCTACTGAGTGTGTTTCCCATTCAACTGGTACCAGTTAAATGGTAAAAAACACTCAGTAGCAAAGGAAATGTCAACGTGCTCTCACATGTTCATATCAACTGGTACCTCAGTCTCTTATGGTGAATTTCTGATGACATACCAAACAATAACTACAAGGTAGCGCACTGTGCAGCTTCGATTTTCTCAGTCGGCCTTTGTTCGATGAGTGAAAGGTGAATTTTGGCATATCTAACTGATATGGTAGCATTCGATTTTCTGGCCTATCGAAAGCTGTCAAACATGTAAATAACGACTGTGTGGCCCTGGATGTTCTGTGTGTTTCAAACCTTAACTATTTGGTATATCTGTGTGAAAGTGTATAACATGCGAACTTGAAGATAACGAAAATCCGCATGTTACCATGTCGCAACTGCCTTCTTCTTAATCACAAGAGCCACGAGCTTTTCGAAATCAACAACAACAATTGGAACGGACACAAGCGCGCGAATAGTTGTTAACACACGCAGAAGAATTGGCCGGCAATGTCAACGAGTACACAGAACAAAAATTCGAGATATCCGGGATTAAATCAATCTCAATCGATGTCAGAAGTCGGTCAATCCCGGACTATCTCATTCCAAGTACGAACAGGATTGACTTATTCTCGGCTATCTCGGGCTAGTACGACTCGTGCTTAAAATTTTAATCTGAACTTGATATTTACTAGAATCAAATTATATAGCAGAACAACGTTTGTCGGGCCAACTAGTATATATATAGTTTTTATTTAGTTTTATTAAGTTTGGGAGGTTTTTGAAGGAAAAATATTTTTAAAAAGCCCCCGGGACATCACGAGATGAACTTATGATTCTAAAATGTAATCATATTCATGTAATTCAATTAGAAGGAAAAAAGAGTCAACATTGTCATTAGGTTCTGAGTCTTTGACTTAACGAAAGAATCGTAGAGTTTTAGAGGTTTGTTAACCACACAAAGTGAACTATTCTGGGTTTCACTAACGAATCTTTTTTATGATTTGTCTTACTAAAACTTGGTTAGATCATGCAAGTATAAAACTGTTATAGAAGGCCATTTAAATTCTAATTCCAAAGCTTATTCTTGATAATAAATAGTCAACTTATAGTGTGACCAGGTTTGATAGAATCAAAATCGTTATTAAAGCACTTTTGTCACCTAGAAATGATACCTCCAAAATAAGCCTAGAAAATGCTTCACTTAATTCGCCAGACTTAGAAAGATTGGGGTCAAATCAGTCCTAAATATTGAGGGGCTTGCTTCGCGCACTTGTAGCCACTGCAATCCTGCACTCTCAAGACCAGGTAAAAGGAAACCACTCCAAAAACCACTTCCTCTTTGGATTAGCTACTTCCTGCACCTTCACCAAGCTCTCTCTTCATCATAATGCCCTAGATTAGTTTAAAAGTTGAGCGTTTTGTCTTTAATTTGTAACTTTCAAGTAAGTTGCTTTGTAATCATGGCATGTCAAAGGCCCACCAAAAAAAACAAAAAACCAAATAGACAGAGAAAGAAAGTCCCAACCCAAAAAACTAGCAAAACACAAAAAAAAAAAAACGAACTGAAAATAAAAGTTTGGCGCCAAGACGACATTTTAGCTGTTGGGGAAAAACTTTTCCACGGGGCGACTCTAACTGTAACATATTTGCATAAATTTTGGGTCCCCAGGCGTAACGCGATGAATTCAACTTGAAGCCTGTCAAAGCGAGGCAGAAGAGAAGAGAAAAATGAAGGCACGACAAAATTTTCCTATCTAACAAGTTGAAGTATTTTTTTTTTGTTGTTTTGGCTGGCACAAAATTAGCAACTACCGAAAGGGAAAGAGACAGACAGACAGAAGGACAGCATCTTCAGTTCAAAGTTGAAAAAGTTTTTCATTCCAATTTTTTTTTTTTTTTTTTGTGGGTGAAAGGTGTCAGTTGAGTTCATTTGTTGTTTATGTGCAGGTGCAAATCATTTGTCATCAGTAAGCAAACTGGGATTAAAATTGCAAATTGATTGATAAGTTGAAGACAATTGACAAATCAAAGTCAACTAATCTTATGAAGCATTTCAATTCGCAATTAGCCACAAAAAGCCAAAGCGATTAAGCGAATATAAACAGTGAGTGAAAAGGAGAGGCAATAAATGTGCCATTACTTAACTACCCAAATGTCTGTGAGCAGCAATTGTCACATTGACAAAGCTCTGTCAAGTCCCAGGGCAAACACACACACACAGAGACTCACTCACATTAAACAATTTGTTTCACATTTGTGGATCCTGCAGAAGCAGAGCACAGCACGAAAACTTTTGCCTGGTTTCGCTAAGTCTTAGTCTCCTTTTCCCTCGTTACAAAACGGTACACATGTGCAATCTGTCTACTGCGAAATTTGTTACGTTTGCACGCCATGCGAACATAAAAACTGCATTTTCAACTTGGCACCAGAGGTCCACAGTAACTGTAAAAGTAACGCAACCTAGACCCTGAACCACCCCATTCCACGCCCCTTTTAAAAAGCGTTTAAATGTAAATTGTCATTTAAGCTAAACACGTGACCATTACAACAATTGCTTGATGCAATATTAAAGATATGAAACTTGGGTGTTTTGTAAGTTATGAGAAATTATACTTATATAACAATCGTGACCTCGTGACGTATATGAAATCAAGTTTTATGGCGGCAGTGGTAGAGATTTGCGACTACTGCGTGGTAGGACTGGATTGAATATAGCTCTGCCTTTTAGGAAGCCGCCACACTCAGAGAAAAAATAGAGAATTTCATACTTGGATGAAGAATTTTTGGCACTCAATAGTTCGATAAGAGTGAAAATTTTCGATCCAAGAACGACTGCACTTACAGACACCACCGCTTAGACTACAGCACCACAATGTAGGATGCCTTGAGCATCGACCAAATTTTTATTATAAACTGACGGGGAGCGCTCTTCACTCGATTGTTTCCCCACACACCCCTCTCCCAAAAAAAAAAACGATGCAGTGTGGGCGGGTTGCTCTCCTCTCTCAGTTTCTTTTCCTCACCCTCCTCGCCTAAAAACACCAAACAGAACGAATTTAGCTCGATTTCAAGATCGAAATTCTTAAAAATTCAAGAATGAATACATTTTTTTAAGAGCGTTCGTACTTAAATTATTCGTTCTACTGTTTTCTGGTTGCACATTGTTTGAACTAAAACTTGAAAAAGACTGTACCTAATTGGATACTTCATTATGCGGGTTTGTTCATAGTTGCTTTCCAAAGGTTAAGAAAACGGAAAAGTTGGAAATTCTCCAAATTTCATTTTATAGCTCAACACATTCATTGATTCCCATTCGAGTCAATTCCCTTCCAATAGCACTTTTCTCATCCGTTCGACAAGTTGTCACATGTCGGTTTCGCGTTGCATTCTAAGAACGCCGACCTAAAAAGATACAATTGACAATTCTAAAACTAGTGGAATATCCAAAAACAACAGAAAGTACATTTGCTGAGCTGTCAAATGGAATGACCGCCTATTGCGCCACATGTTGAAGTGTAATTGAATTGAACATTAAGTTAGCTACCGGAATTGCTGCAACACTGTTGGAAGGTGAAAGAACGGCTGAAAACGAAAATCCTGTTTGCAACATTTCCAAGTCACCAGCCATGGCTAAGGTGTTGAAATATTTTAAATTCATCATATGAGAAGAGTGCATTAGAAGCATTAGAAGCACTCGATCGAACATCGCCGCTTTGGTGGCGTCAAAAAACTGTTGGCGGAAGTCTTCGGACAAACTCTTCCCCTGATTCCTTAATCAACAACGGCGTATGAATTTAACGCATGCTTCAAGTCATTGAATGAAAAGTTTTTTCTTTGAATAAACTTTACAATCGGTCACCCCTCTCTGCTGTTGGAGCCAGCTTTGTAGTACAAGGGCAGAACGATACTGGCTTAAGTTTCAATTTGATACAACGTGTATCAAATTGATATTGATACCAATTTTATTGGGTGTAGGCAATGTCCGTCTCCCTCTAACCACAGTGCTTTCTAACGTCAGAATAACTTTAAGTTATTCAACTTTACTTCTTTATGAAATAAAAAATAGGGAAAGTTAACTTCGGCTCGGCCGAAGTTTTGTATACCCTTGCAGTTTGTTTTTCTGAATAAGACTTCTTTTCGGACCTTTCTTTTCTATGGGAGCTATACTTTATATCGACCAAACTTGGTGATATCATGGAAAAGCATAATACACTGTTAATTACGAAATTTGGAGTCGATCCCATTTAAAACATAAAAGATTTTCTCACTAGAACTTCTTTTTCGACCGATCATTTATACTGCAGCTATATGCTATAGTCATCCGATTTCGATAAAACTTTGTAGAATTGTGTAAAAGTATATAAAATAAGTGTATGCCAATGATAATGACTTTTTAAATATAGAAGTTTTTCATTACAAACAAAAAAGATTTTTCTCACTAGAACTAGTTTTTCGACCGATCGTTCCTATGGCAGCTATATGCTATAGTGGTCTGCCTTAAGAACTTTCATAGCTCAATATTAACCAATCTTAGACTAAATTATGTGCTAAGTTTAAGAACGCTTGAATAAAGAACTTTGATACTAAATAAGAACCATAAATATGAAATTAAATCTTCTTTGATCTTAAAATAATACCCACAAGTCTTTTTATCAAGCCCATTTTCATGCCAATCTTAGACTAAATAAAGTGCTTAGTCTAGGAACGCTTGAAAGATCTTTATTGCTAAATAAGAACCGGAAGTTCTGAATTCGAATTATTATTTTCTTTATACCGATTTGTCCTTAAGCCAAAATTAGTTTGCTCTAAATTCCATTCTGTTGGGCTCTTAGATCAGTCCCGTTTTATGCCTAAATAAACCCCGATTTATTCTCGAATTTATTTCGAGCTGTTTTTGTATCTAGAAAACAATCCCTTGGTTTTTTTGTGTTTATTTGTGCAAGCTTGGAACGATTTGTACCAAAAGTAAACGTTTTTGTTTTACTCTAAGAACCAAATAATCATGTTGAAGTATTACTTTCTCAATACTTTTGCGATTTCAAATCGGTTTTTGGCCCACATCAGAACTTCTTGCAATTTTAACGGATATTTTTATACTTAAGAAGCATTTGATGTGTAAACAAGAATACCCAATAGCGAATCGTTCTTAAAAAGTTCCTAGAAAATACTGGTTTGCTGTGCTTCTTTTTTGGCATGCTAGTTTCTTATTTTTTGATTTCTTTCCAACAGAGATCGCCACATTTGCTTAACAGTTTCGAGTTGTCCGAGGTTCGACTTCATTTTTATTCTATCTTAGATTTCTGTAGAGCTGAGTGAAAATTTGTGTTGGTGGTTTTTTAAACCCGTGACAGGTTCTGCTCTATTTTTTTCTGTCTTTGATGTGTGCAGAGCTGATTGAAAATATGTGAAAATGGTTATTTTTTCAACACGTGGCAGGTGCTATTTCATTTTTACCTGTCTTTGATGTGTGCAGAGCTGAGTGGAAGTGTGTTTTATTAGTTTTTTAAGACCGGGACAGGGTCTACTTCATTTTTTCTGTCTTTGATGTGCGCAGAGCTAAGTGAAAATATGTGTTGATGATTTTAAACAGCTCTGATTTTCATATATATTTTAAAATTGTACTAAATACTGATAAAATTGTTTGTTTCTTTTTTAATTCAATTGCAATTAATGAAAATTTTCGTTCATTATCTTCTTACTTTCCAGCGATTTTTCTTATTTTATATTTCCCAAACTTAATCAAGTTGCACTTTATCTTAAAATTTTATATTTTTTATTTCCTTTTGGCTTTTTCCCTTTGCTTCTTACCTTTTGAATTTTTTGGCAAAAGATGCCATGATAATGCATTTGACAGTTGCATCAGCTTTTTCTATTCCATTTTCGGTACTTTTTTTTGTGTTGGGTGCTCTCTAAGTGTGTGTGTGTGTGGCTTTTGTTGGATTTTCAATTCGGCAGCGTTGCTTAAACGCTCAAATCCTCAACTTTTTTTCAGTATTTTGCCAAACGACTTTTAGCTGTTGGCAGTTTGACACGGCGACAACAGAAAGCACAAGAGCTTCACAGTAACAAAACAAGTAAAAAACAAAATGGAATGGAATGAAATACGGAACTTTAACTCGCGCGCGTTCACATTCATTCACATTTAGAGGCACATTCATCCGTTGGGCGTTGCTCCCGCTTGTGCAATTTAACGGCATGTTTCGTTTTGTATTCAATTTAAGCGTAGATATAGAGAGAGAGAAAAATGGCAATAGTAATGGAAGTTGCCTTCTTTTTTTTTAGCTGCTTGTTTTAAATCAAAGTGCAGGGAAACAGAGTGGAAACTCTGATGTATTGAATACATTAGAAATGGAAAAAATTTGTATAAACTTTAACCAGGAATTTTGCAGTTTATTTTAATTTTTTTGTAGCGAAAATAAAACATAAAATAATAGTTGGACTTCAACTTTAACTAGGTAAAGCAATTGTTGAGAAACGGATAGACAAGTTCTAGTGAAAAAAACTTTTTTGCTTTCAATGCTAGTGTCTCCAAACTTAGAATTTATTAGTTTTTGGAGCTTTTTCTTAAGTCTTTTAACTAGCTCACATACGAAAGACAGATATGAAAAGTAGTTAAAGTACGAAAAACAGTTTTGCTTTTATCTTGGAATAGTTGAGTTCAAAAATTTAATTAAATTATGAAGTTTTTTAATAATTTTGAAGATTTGGACCACATTTAATAGCTGCTATAATTAAGTGTAGCTCACAGATTCATAATAACATCCATTAAAGTTAATTTCAATTTAAAAAATTAAAGATTCGAAAAGCAGAAGCAAATGTATATGTTGCCTTGGAAAATTTTTCAATAATAACACGACACAAATTTTCAAAAATTTGCTGACTCACAGCATTTTGATGTCAGTTCTTATGTAAAATTCCTCGCCGAATCCGAATCAGCCGTCTGATTGTAAAAAAGTAAAACAGTTTTCGAGATATAGCTCAAAAAACATTTTTTCAGTATTAAAAAAAAAGTTAACTTACTCAACTCTCAATATCTTCGGATATAGTGCATGGATTTTTATACTCTGACCCAGTGGTACACAGAGTATATTAAGTTTGTGCAAAAGTATGTAACTGGCAGAAGGAAGCATCTCCGACCCTATAAAGTATATATATTCATCAACAGCCTAGTCGATCTAGCCATGTCCGTCTGCCCGTCCGTCTGTCTGTCTGTCCGTCTGTCCGTATGAACAAACAGATCTCAGAGATGGATAAAACGCTTGACATTCCAAGCATTTGGAAGACTGGGAAAGTCATCCCTATACTCAAATCAAGAAAACCTGCAGAGCAAGGATCAACAATAGCACTGCTCTCACCTCATGCCAGCGGACACCCAACACGGCTTCAGATCTGGTCGAGCCTCCGACGGTGGTCACATCCGGTCTACACTTTAAGCGACCCCACGAAAGGTCCATCGTGGTAGCGCTTGACCTATCGAAGGCATTCGATATGGTCAATCACAACACGTTCCTACATGAGCTTGCACTAAGCAGACTCCCGAACATAGCCAAGAGATGGCTTGCAAACTACCACTCTGGACGCCAGAACCAGGTGGAGTTTAGAGGAGCGCATTCCAAGACTAGGATCATCAAACAGGGAGTCCCACAGGGCGGAGTTCTTTCTCCTCTACTGTTCAACTTTTAAGTTTCGTAAAAACATAATCTTCACCATTTTTACAACATGGACGAAAGATGTAACCATGCCCCTGTACATTCACATAAACGGGCACACAGTCCCAATCGTGAAGTATCCAAGGATCCTCGGAAAAAGTCATCAGGAAAGTGAGAAGCCGCACGAAATTCCTGAAAGCCATATCGAGAAGCACCTGGGGCAAGGACAAGGAAACAATTGCCACCACATACAAAGCGATCGGCAGGTCGATGATCAATTATACGGCCCGGATCTGGTCACCAGCCATTGGCGACACCCAGTGGCGAAATCAATAAGCTCCTGACTCAGCAATACCTCATCGGATGCCTAATGGAATCTCACCAAAACCACACTGGCCCTATGGCAAGCAAGAACCCGCCAGTACGCTACGACCTAAGAGTTGAAATGCCTGCCATCAAACACCTGCTGGGAGACGGAGATGTCACCTCCTTTACCTGCGCGGCAGCCAAGAAGGACGCGCACACGGGGTGGGGTATTGTACAAGCGCGGGGTGGGGTGTTGTAAAAGCGGATGGTTCTGCGGAACTGGTCGGTGGATCTGGATGGTGGATCTGGACAGTGGACCTAACAGTGGACCTGGACGGTGCATCTGAACGGAGGACGTGGACAGTGGACCTGGACGCTGGAACTGGTCCTCATATTTTTTGTAAGTTTAAGTTCTGAAAGTCGGACTCACATCAAGATTTTGCGTTCTCAAAAAAAGTTCTTGAAGTGAGAAAGTGTTCTTGAAGTGAGAAAATCCGGTTATGATTAGTTTTTGTGACCGAATGTGCTCATTTTGAGTCGAATATTCACGGTTTTTTCCCTCTGTGTATGCTGAAAGTGAGTGGGAAATTCTGTCGCGAAATAAGGAAAATTAGCAGAAAACTTTCGAATGCAACTTTTTATACCCCTGCAGAGGGTATTATAAAATTGTCCGGATGTAGAAGGAAGCATCTCCGACCACATAAAGTATATATATTCTTGATCACACGACGAGCTGAGTTGATTTAGCCTTGTCCGTCTGTCTGTTTCTATGCTTTCTCCTCCGTCAGTTTTAAAGCTATCCTCACCAAACTTTGCACGAAGTCTTCTGGTACATATACGCTGCACATTTGTCGGAACCGGCCGGATCGGATGACTATAGCATATAGCTGCCATAGGAACGATCGGTTGAGAAACTAGTTCTAGTGAAAACAACTTTTTTTTTTTAATGGAAACGCCTCCAAAGTACGTATGTCTTAGTTTACTATCCCTTCCCATGATTTCACAAAGTTTGGTCGAAATCGGATGACTATAGCATATAGCTGCCATAGGAACGATCGGTCGAAAACTAGTTCTAGTGAGAAAAACTTTTTTGTTTGAAATGAAAACGTCCCTTTTATTGGCATACACTTATTGTATATACTTTGGACACATTTCTACAAAGTTTTATCAAAATCGGATGACTATCATACATCATAAATCATTATAGTATAGATCCCATAGAAAAGTAATGTCTAAAAAGTAGTCTTAGAAAAACTTTTTTGTTTTCAATGAAAGCTGCAAGGGTATAAAAAGCTTCGGCCGAGTCGAAGGTAACTTTCCCCTATTTTTTTTGTTTTTCATTCGATCGGGCTCAAACTCATTTTCAAAGATCTATATGAAAATTCAACAATGCCTGGCTACCAGTCTTCTGGAAAATCTACCCCTCTTGGTGGAAATTGTTGGGTAAAGGCTAAGAGAGTTGAAGATATCTGGATTATAAAGGTGGCCATGACCTGACTGGGTAATTTATAAAAATATTCAGTTCCACTCGGGCTGCCGTTTTTCATTGTTCTTCGTTTGGGCGGGACCTGGACCTCGACCTTGGTAAATGAGCGATGGTAGATGGCGATGGTAGATGGCGATGGGGATGGGCGATGGTAGATGGGCGATGGTAGATAGCGATGGGCGATGGTAGATGGCGATGGTAGATAGCGATGGTAGTTAGCGATGGTAGATGGCAATGGGCGATGGTAGATAGCAAATTCTATTAATCTAAGATTTGTTTTTAAAAGATTTGATGAATCTATATATTAATACGCTAAGCAAATGCCATGAAAATGTAAACATAGTTAGGCAGCTTCAAAAAATTCAAGCTTAATACTTTCAGTTGGTATGAGTATTAAGTAGGAGTTGACGAATGCCGAATTCTATTAGAAAATTGGTTTGTACCATAATCAGATTTTCCAGGGTTGCAAGCCGTTTCAGATTCAGAAATGATAAGGACCAATAACTATACAAATTTGAGACTTATTTTAAATATGATTTTACAACAAAGTTTCTAGAAAGCGTACATCGTTAAATGGAATTTAAATTAACACCAAACCGCACCGGGACCTTAATGGAAGGATGCGCGACCAGCAAGCGTTTACCGAAGGGGCGGATACAGCACAAAACGAGGGCGTAAGCTAAAGTTGGCGCTGCCCGACTTCGATATACCCGTTACTCAGGGAAATTAATGTTTAACAGCTTTCCCTTATGTTAGTTAACAGAGCAATAACATTTATGAGAACTTTTCAACACTATGTTAGCAAACAGCGCAAGCGGCGCAGAAAAGTATGCAACTCTTTTTATTACCCTTATAACTCTGCCATTTATTATCCGATCTTTTTAAAATGACATTTCTTGCTTTTCACTCAGTGCAGATAAACTTAGGCAATAAGGACTGCCCTCCGCTCTCTGCACCAAAAAAAAAAATAATAATAATGGTCACCTCCAACTTATTGATTTATAACTTAACTTTGCTGCCTCACTGAAAACTTTTTAACTAAAGCCACAAGCCAACAGTTGCTACACTTTCTCAATTGTCAGCCAAAAGTCAAAAGTAAAACTGTTCGTGTTGTTCGTGCGATAATCAACACATTGCTAACACGGCAAACTGACAATAGACGTAAAACTTTTTAATGAAATGCTAAAAAAAAAAGTTTTCTTGATGTTGTAGTACATTTTTCTTCTTTTTTTTTTAGTCAATTAGAATGCTGGAACATTGTCAAGAAAATTTATATTTAAAACTAAAAGCTTTTCATTAAAAAATGAATTTATGCGCTGGGATAATTGCCCGCATCCTGGAGGACCACCACACAGTTTGTGACCGAAAAATTTAATTGGTAACTGAAAACCCAAGACCCGGAGCAGCAGCAGCAGCAGTAGAACCAAGTGCAACAATTGAGAATGTTGCCGGCGAAAAGTTTTCTTTAGCCCTGGGCAAAAAGTTTCGAAAGTTGCCAAGGAAAAGTGCAGTTTGTAGTTGAGAGCTTCTTCTTTCTCCCCCCCTCTTCAGCTTACTCACATATGTTGCGGATCCGGCGGTTGCCTTAAACTTTGTTAAACGCCACAACGGTGTATGCTTAACCCCTAAAAATCAACCCGAAAAAAAAAAAAAAAAAAAAATGGAAGAGCAGAACTAGACTACTAACTACGCTTTACGCTTGTCTATTGGGTGTTGTTCAACTTGAGAGTTTATAAGTATTTTCCCCGAGTGGGTGGCTATGTGGGTTTGATTTAATTTGAAACTATGATAAGGCCTTTGTTGTAGGAGAAGTGGCATTTAGGTTAAGCTGCTTAACAATTTCTACAGAATTTTAAAGACTTATTGTCGCATTGTCGCAATATGACGCATACGCGTAGTTTATGGCCAAATCTAAAGGCAAACATTTCCCAGATAACTATGACTTCATTATGAGCTCATGCCCGTAAAGTGCAGCGCTACAGCAACCCGGCCCAAAAACTGCCAACATAAGCCAAACATTAATAATAAACAACTTACAAGCCATAAACCAATGGGATGCCGAGCAACAACAACTGCAACAACAGCAACCGCGACTGAATAAATTACACCCTGAACAAACGAAAAAAAAAACAACAAAAATAGAACTCGTGCAAAGAAAAGCCAAAAACGAAAAACGCATTTCCAGTGCACAAAAAAAAATTTACAAAAAATTCACAGTGAGTGTCAAAATTATGACAACGGGCGACGCTTCGGTCATGGGAATTACTACCCGTTGCAGCCAAAAGCCGAGCAACCGAAATGGCTCTGTACGAAAAATTGACACTGGACATTCGAATGGCCAATGGCGACAACTGACTGAGCGGACAGACATGTGAATGAACATGCAGACAGACGGAATGATGCATGCCACATGCTACGCACTTTGTACACACGCACACACACACACACATAGACAAAGTTGCAGCAGAGCCAGGCACTAACAAGCCAAATTATACAGTTCCAGCTTTAGTTTTCGATTCAATTTCTCAAGAGATTTCGTATCAAAGTTTGAATTTCCTATGTAAAATGTTGAAACTAAGCCAGCGAATGGCATCCAGTGGCCCTGTATTACTCAAAACAATAGATGCAAAGAACTGAATGGTTGCGTTCACCAGCATAAATCGATGACCACAAATCGACTAATTTTGTCAGATTGTGCTGGTGAACGGGCATGATTTGCAATCATGATTGCTTATTTTCGTGATTGTGTTTGATGTGAATCCATCAAAGTATTTCTTTGTTAGATGGATTTGATTTTTGATTGTTATCGATAGCACACAGCTGACTTGACTTTTGATTGTTATCGATAGCACATGCTGACTTTGGATAAACAAACAATTAATTTTGTGAAAAATAAAACTATTGAGTATGGAAACGTCTTTGTTTTTATACCCTGTTCCCATTGAAATGGGAGGTTCGACTACCAAAACCGGGGGTGTGTGTCCGGCTGCCATCTTCCAAACGTACACAGGGCCAATAGCACTTGTTGACGGCTTCCAGGGAAACGACACTAATGCTGATGCAGCCCTCAATGGAGTAGCCAATGTTCTTAATCTAGGTGCCCACACATTTGACAGCTCGTATCACATTGCTGTAGGTCTACGCGTCCCATTTGCTGCTTTAGATACGTCTCGCTGTTGCAACATACCACCCGCTGCAGCTGCCTGAGATGACTCGCTCAGAGGTGTGTATGACTTGTGACTTCCGTTTGGCCTGTATAATCGGCGACAATGCATTCGATACTGCGGCTTTGATAACTCCAAACAAGGCCAATCTCCTGCTGTGCATGTGCAGAATATGCGATCCACAATCTTGGTCCTCCCAAACTGTACATGTCTCGGTGCTCGTGTCTGATCTCATTCAAATCGGTTGGGAGCTTTACTCGAGGCCATCAAGGAGCCGCAAAAAGGCCCCAGTTGTTTCAGCCTGGTCCCGAACTCCTCAAAGGAAGCGTCAGGCGTTCTTCCTCCGCGCACCAATGGCCAATGGGGAGCCAGGACCGCCGTCGCCACCGAAGAGGTCGAAATTTCGCCAATTTCGGATTGTCCTTAATATTATTTTTTTTTTTAATTTCAGTCAAAAATTCAAACTCCAATAAAAGTCGATAATTTGATTGGCTGCAAATTCTCCAAAAACCGTTCCCAGCAGCCAAACGCTTTTTTTTATTAATGATTTATGTTAGATGATTGGTATGTGCTGGTAAACTCGCTCAATAATACCAGCACCGCGACTCTGCGTCGCATTAACTGGCAAGTTGAACAATGAATTGAAATAATTCACAAGGAAAATGACCTGAAAATTCTACTTCCAAAAATCTATATTTCATTCGATTGATTTGAAACTCTTTGTTAATTGTACCACAGTTCGATGTAAAGTAAAATTTTCATACAAAAATTACTGAAAAAAAGTGTAAAATAAATTTTTGCTTCAAAATTTGTATGAAAATTTACTTACATCATTTATTCACATCTGGAAACATGCCTTAAGGGTAGGAATATTTCGAAATATTTTGTTTGAATAAAACTAGTTTTCACCCAATTGACTTAAAGTTCAGTTTGTAAGGATAGTAGCCGAAAAAATTGTTGATTTGATTTTCCAATGTTTGAAAAACGTCATATCTTACACAGTTTTATAGATAGAAGGTTCGAAGCTTCTGGACATATTTAGTATTCGATCCGCTGAAGGAATTTTAAAGATCGGATGAACGATGTTTGAGTTATAAGGAAAACCAACAATTATGGGCAGCACCGGTCGCCACGGTGATGGGCGCCACTTCACAGGTACAGAGTATGTTATAGTCGGGCTTGACCGACTTTCTTTCTTGTTATACCCTTGCAGAGGGTATTATAAAATTGTGCGGATGTTTGAAGGAAGCATCTCCGACCACATAAGGTATATATATTCTTGATCAGCATGACGAGCTGAGTTGATTTAGCCCTGTCCCCGCTGTTTTCTTAGTTTGCTCCAACTAAGTCTGGGTACATACGCTGCACATTTAGGAACGGCCGATCGGGACTATGATCCGTCCGTCTGTTCAGTGGAAACTTTTGTTGTTTCTTGTGAAACGTATCTCCTCACATTCTACAAAGCTTTATCAAAATCGGATAACTATAGCTATAGCTCGGAATGTCGCAAACAATTCTGCAAAAAAACTTTTTTAGTTTCAAATGGGATCGCCTCCAAATTTCGTAATTAACAGTGTATTATGCTTTTCCATGATTTCACCAAGTTTGGTCGAAATCAGACATCTATATAGTATAGATCCCATAGAAAAGTTTGGTCCAAAAAATAGTCTTAGTTAGAAAAACTTTTTTGTTTTCAATGGAAGTTAACTTTCCCCTATTTTTTTTTTATAAATTTACCTAACCTTCTCTGGAAGTCGAGCTTAGTACCCTCGGAACTGAAATCAACAAAGTCAACCAACCTCGACCTCACGCGTGACAGTGCGGCAAATCAAAGGATTCGGTTTAGGCTTATAGCTCGTTAAATTTACAATTTATATTTTTAGATATAACTTTATAAACAACTGGCGGAACCGGCGAACTTCATCTCGCACCAATTCAACGCGCTCGGATTATCTCTAGAGTGATAATAAAACACAGATACATAGTTCAAATTTCAGTGAGTTATTTGAATGGACTCGAAATCAGTTGAGCTGTGGAGTTGTAGAAATAAGAAAATTTTTAATATTTTTACGAGGCGAAAACTAGACGAAGAAAATTGTTGAATTGAGGAATTTTACATTTTTATACTCTGTACCAGAGGTACACAGAGTATATTAAGTTTGTGCAAAAGTATGTAACAGGCAGAAGGATCTCCGATCCTATAAAGTATATATATTTCTTAATCAGCTTCAACAGCCGAGTCGACCTAGCCATGTCCGTCCGTCGTCTGTCTGTCCGTCTGAAGACGTGAACAGGCAACGTACAGCTAACCGTGCAAAAAACAGGGAAATTCGAGATGAATCCCAAAGACTTTCAATGTTTAGCCTTGCGATTTATTGATTGTCATCGCAAAAGCCAATCGAAAGTGGAACTGAATTCGTTTGAGTTGGAATGGAAGTTCAGTTGTAATAATCGGAATTCGTGGGATAAGGACTTCTTCTTGTTTGAATTTGCCCCTAATGATTGTCGCTTGAATCAATTTGTTCATCAGTTGCTTAACGAACAAACGAGTACCGTTCCACAATGTCGGATGATTCACCTTTTTGATGAGTTCCTACTTCAACGATGTGAACTCGCAAAAATTTGATGGGAACAGGAATTTGGCTATTGCCAAGCGCCAGCAGATGTTCCGAGAATTTGGCAGACGATGGGTCGTTCTGCAATGCGTCTCTGATCAATTTAAACTTCTTGACATGCCGCCTCAAAGACGACGATTTCAGGCATGCATTGAGTTTATCGGCAGCAGTAGATTTCGGGATGACGGGAAGCGATTGACGAAAATCTCCGGAGAGCAATATCATAGCCCCACCAAATCGTCTCGAATCACCTCGTAAATCTTTCATTGTTCGGTCAACTGCCTTCAAAGCTCGTTCTTGCGCCATCGTGCATTCATCCCAAATGATGATTTTGCATTCTCGCATAAATTTCGTTGTCGCCGAATCCTTGGTCATTGGTTACGTGAGAAGTGTCTAGCAAATAACAAAATAAACTTATGGAATAAAAGTTTTGCAATGAATGCCCGCAACCCAGATCGATAACCTCAATTGTAAAAATTTGGAGTAATTTATAAGAATTTAGGTACACTTAGTCTAAGTTTATACAGCTTACTGTTATTACCCACCCGACAATTTCTCGTATGTTTCCGGACCTACGAAAATTACGTAAGTTTCTCTAAAAATCGAAGTCCGCTTTTTGTTAGAAGTGCGCGTTTTAAACGTACATCAGTTATTACGATAGTTTCTCTTAAATTCGAAATCCGTTTTTCCTTAGAGATGCGGGTTTCAAACGGAAAAGATTCAGTTTTCAATCCGATTTTGACCCGTTTTCGCTATCGAGAAAGTGTCGAGAACGGATCCGCAAACGTGTATCGAGAACTTACGTTTTGCTGCCACATAAAACGTTCTTGATAGTTTAGTAAGAGAAAATTTCTAAAAAATGTCAAAAACAGATCCATTCTCGAGGTCAATTGCCGGGTGGGTTATTATACTCTGTACCAGAGGTACTCAGAGTATTTTTAGCTTGTGCAAAAGTATGTAACAGGCAGAAGGAAGCATCTCCGACCCTATAAAGTATATATATTCTTGATCAGCATCAACAGCCGAGTCGATCTAGCCATGTCCGTCTGTCCGTATAAACAAACAGATCTCAGAGATGGTAAGAGATAGAGGTTTGACATGTATGGGACATATGCTTCTTATACTTGCAGGCAGATCAATTTTATTTTCAATTTTTGCCACGCCCCTCCCTCCCCCGCAAATTGGAAAAAAAAACTTCATATCTCCCACAGTTTTATAGATAGAAGGTTCGTTCCTTTTGGACATATTTAGTAATCAGGATTATTTTTCGATTCGCAAGCAATGGTAAAGATCGGATGAACGGTTGTCGAGTTATAAGGAAAACAAACAATTATGGGCAGTGATGGGCAGCACTTCACAGGTACAGAGTATGTTATAGTCGGGCTTGACCGACTTTCTTTCTTGTTATTAGTTAGAGTCGAGTAGTGTTTTCAGTTTGCTGCCTACAGGTGTACTAAATCATACGACTAGCAAGGTCCGTTGGGTGGATCGTCAAAAGCCTTCTCCTTGCCCTGATCCCATTAGTCCTTCGCTTTCTGAGAAGTCGCCTGGCGAGGTTATTCGGATGAGCGGCAACCTTGTCCGGTTGTTTATGGTATCGCCGACCATTGGGCCGACAAACTCTCTCTCGATGTCTCGAGTGCGAATAAACCACTCAGCTCCTGTGATTCGTCTCAAGATTTTGGCCTTAAAGACCCTGATTTTATTCAGGTGGGTCTTTGCGGCAATGCCATATACCTGCACGCCATACCTCCATATTGGAGCTTGGATGACCTGTAGAGCATCTGTTGCCATATAGACGCATCTAATTCGTGCCATGATTGCTGTGTCATCAGCAAAGGTTGCAATGAGCAGGTCCTGCGGTTCCTCTATGGGTATGTCCAGAGCAGTAGGCATATCTGCAGTGAAAAGACTTTAAAAGGTCGGTCCTAGAACACTACCTTGAGGTACTCCTGCTCGAATCCTCTTCTTCTGGGATGGAAGGCCATCCAGGACAACTCTGTATATCCAGTCAGAGTGAAATGATCTGGCCATTAAGAAGAGCTGAGGATTGAGCGTTCCCTTGAGCTGGGCTAGTAGGCTATCATACCAGACGCGGTCAAATGCCTATTGGATATCCAAGTACGCTGCCACAACTTACACCTTGACGTGGAATCCTTCCAGCACGAAATCGACCACTCTGTGTAGCTGTTCGGGTGTTTCATGTCCCAGCCGAAAGCCAAACTGGGATTTTGGGATCCTCCGTTTGATTGCTGGGGTCTGCAGAATCCTACGCATCTTTCCAGCAGCTTGCCAAATGCTGGGAGGAGGCTTATGGGTCTGTAGGAATCCAGTTCTTTTGGAGGCTTCCCGGGTTTGTGAAACATCGCAATGCTGGCACTTTTCCATGCAATGGGGAAGTAGCTGAGGCGTGGAGCAATAGGAACAATGCCCCTTGCGAGTAGCTTTATAGTCCTATTGTTCAATTCGTCTTCACCGGGAGACTTGTTGCTTTTTATCGGGCCTACTTAGTATAAAGTTCTGATAGAGACTAACAATATATATAAATATTCACATGAAGTATAACTTGACATTTTATACCGGATTAATTGAAGTGTTATTTGCATCTAATTCAAAATTTTTCGCGTTTTTCCGGAATTTTCCGAGTTTTTCCAAAATTTTATTTCGTAGTTACCTTCTCTTAGCAATTACGTTCAATTGAACAATTGAGCCAAATCAATTGATGAACTTTTATACATTTTTTACACCAATTTCTTATATAGAGACTTAACTTAAAATCATGAGGGACCTTTCTGGAGTCTTTCTAGGAATGACCCAAAAATCTCACAAAAATTTGCTACAAGGCAAATAAAGTACAAGAGGCAGAGCGACGAGTAAGTGAGACAGAGAGACAGAGCAAGACAGCCATATAGAGATCAAACAATTTTTTGGCAAAAAGCCCGGCCGAAAAAATGGAAGGCATAAAAAAAAGGGGAAAAAAATGTTAAAAACTGTAAAACTCGTATGTATAAGTGAAAATTGGCGAAAAAGCGGCGCAACAAAGGGAAATGGACACCATTGTTTATGGCCATGCGTGTGAGCGAGCTGCAACCGAGTGAGTGAGAGAGTGAGAGAAAAAAAATATTAAACCAGGACCAAAAAACGCCATCGATGTGGACTCCATAAGACCACAGCGTGTGGTAGAACAGTAAAAAACGAAAAAGAAAAAAAAAAACCCAGTTGCAGAGCAAACTCTCAACAATGTTGGGCAAGATGGAGATGGAGGACTCTGGTGACACAGTGTCATCTGCATACACAGCTGGATATGGTCAAGTTGGCGCACAAAATTGCCATGGGAATGTCGCCAACTGTGATGGGACGACAATATGCCCAACGATTGATTGAGAGCGAAATGGCAAATACGTTTGAGCCAGGCAAAAAAGGTGTCACAGGTAAAGGGAAAAGTGGCAAGTGAAACGGATTAGATGGCAGGAAAAAGTCAACAAAAGATAAAGCAATCACAGTTGCAAATTCGATATCAAAATTTTCATCTTTAAACTAAGCAATCCTTGCTGCACACACACACACTCACAATTTACAACGGTTCACCGGCTCACCACTTCCTGCTGTTTGCCGTCCCTTGCCCAGTGCCAACCCAGCCAGGGGTTAATCAGTTAAGCAAAGTCACCTCTCTCACCTTACACCTTTTTGGGGTTGTAGAAGCTAAAATTAATTTTCAAGCCGCCAGGCAAGTTTTGTCCTACTCTCCATCTCGCTCACTCACTCATTCACGCTTTACCCTCCCACTCGCTCCCTGTGTATTTGATGACTGTTTGAGCTTGAGGCTAAGGTAAAAGCCATGAGTAAGTTCTTGTGTTGTTTGGCTTGGCTTATTTGACAAGTAATCTGTTTGTTTGGATATGCAATAAGTAGTAGTTAGGTCGGGTTAGTTGACATAGCCAGCAGGTTAGACGTTAATTTCTCTGCACGAAATAAGGCAAGAACAAAATGCTGATTGAAGTAGAGAGAGAAAGATGGAAGTCAGAAATTGATTTTAAATTCATTTATGAAAAAATTAAGATTTTTAAAAGAAATTTAAAAAGTTTTTACAAATGTTTCACTTTTCCTTTACTAATTGAACCAAATTTAAGGTTTATTGAACAAATTTTATTGAAGCAGCTTTAAGTTAAAGAAAAATTGACAAATTCTTCTGTAAATGGAAATTTTCCGAAAATTTTTACCCACTTAGGGATTGAATTTCCTGAATCTTCTTTCCGAAGATTTTTTTCACAGTTTTAGCTCTCTTCGTTAAGCCATTTGACCTAGGCGTTAAGACAGACAGTTAATCGGACTAAGACCCAATATCTCAAAGTCTGCTAAGACTTCAGTTTAGTTGAACTTCACAAGAATTTGTTACTAGAGCTAACTACATTGGCTTTCTCAATTTCAATATCGATAAATTGCTATCGCTTCATCAATGTGACCAGAGACTGTCAAAGCCAATTGACCGAATAGATTTTATTTTTTGTTGGTTTCGAATTTAATTTATAGCGAAAAACTTAAAGCTAGTTGAAAGTCGTCAAATTTGGATGATAAATTATCAAGTGTCGAAACGGCCGTCTACACAGCCACAGCTACTGTTCATGTTCAAATGTATTCTCTGTTGAATTTTCCGGTTGATTATTGAACTGAGCCTTTCGAACGTTTTCGAATCAAATTAAAACATTTTGGCATCATTCAATCTGTAATATAGTTCGTCCTCTCCCTGTACGTTCCCGCATTATTTATTCGTTCCTCTGCCTCTTCGATTTTCATTTCCAATTTCGTGAATTGAAATATCTAATGATTTAGCAATTGACAAAATAAACAAGTCAAGTTATTGAATCAGCTGTGTACCTATCGATGATTTTATCGATGACTTTTTTGGGACTTCAGTGAAACTTAAAAAAGGCACTCACATACACAAGGGCTGTGTCAGCCTTTCCGTTTTTTGCTCGCTTGCTGCTTTGGAATTTCCAAACATTTTAAGCGTCGGCGAGGCGGTTGGGCTCACAGTCAGCATGATCACTGATGATTGAGGTTGAAACCATGTGGAACTAACAAGGTGAAGAGTGCACTCCTGTTGGGAGGGCCAAAGGGCCAGTATGCTGTGAGTGCTGGAAGCAAAGGTAGGCTACGGAAAAATTTTTCTGTAGTTTTGTATGTATGCGTAATAGTCTTATTCGTGCTGTCATTTCTAATTTTAGTGTGTGAAAAGATGTCGAGTTATCGTGTTATTTGCCGTAAATCGTTTGCGCGAAGCAACGTTAAACTCATAAGAGTTTCCAAGGACTTGGAAAAAAACACAATATGGGAAGAGTCTATAGGCATTAGTATTAACAAATATCATGCTGTTTTTTCATCACATAGGCATTGAAGATTGGCCCTAGATATGCTGACGGCCTCACCTGTTAATTCCACCATCATGAAACTGTAATAGTAGTGTGTCTCTGTTTTAAGTAATGCGTAAGCAAAACGTGACCTTTAGCCGGCTATAAACTGCAGATTTAAACTATAAGCTTTAAGAAAAGCGCTTTCTCAGCTCAAGTATAAAACATCTTGAATTGAATGCAAAATAAACTTGCAATGCTAGCTCCAAAAGGATGCAACGAAACGAGCAAATTATTTTTAAACGATTCTGCTCTTAACATTTTTTAAATGGAGTGATGGTAGATTTCTGTCCATACCATCAGGGTCTTTGGTTAATGCAGATGAGCCCAGAGCCAGAAAATATTTCTGAAGCTAAAACAAACAGAACAAATTGTGCGTACGTGAGTCTCTATGCGTGCGGCATCTTTTATACGGAAGACAACAACGAATGCGGGGTCGCGCATAGGCTGTGGGCACCCCTGGTTTAATGTATGGCCGGTAGCTCTTTTCAGCCGTTATTGTTTTTTGTGTGACTTAAGACTATTACTACCTAAAGGTACCCTGCAATTCTTCGTTTCAGTAATTGATTTTTTCCTGGTTGAGTTCAGACCTGAGCAGTAGGAATAACTGATTTCAGGCTTCATTCAGTACTTCCCATGAAACTCACTAATAAGTGCAGTACTGAATTCAGCTAAGGTCATGACGTAGTAGGACATGTCTTTGTTAAATTCATGGCTGAAACTCATATAAGGGATGCCATGAATTCAGTACCAGCCCTTCCATCTCACGGGTGAATCGGGTACGATTCAGTCCTTCACCGAACTGAAGGGTATGATCAAAATGTCTTTAAAATAATTCAAAAAGTACTTAATATCCCGATATGGTCTTAAATAAAGTAGTTTGGGGGGTTGAATAAAACGAAGGTTGCCTTTTTATAATTTTATATAAACAGAAAAAACACTAATTTATAATTTTTATTATATTTGGTTACATTACCGCCTTGACTGGGAATCGAACTCAGGACCCTTTGCATATAGCTCGAATTGCATGGCGTCTTATCGAACACCACCATCTGGGACGTGTGTGCTCACGCGCCGCAGAACCTACTTGAATATTTCGTTAGGTTGCTTGAAGTTTCGAAATGTTACACTATTTGTCTCTTTCCTTCTTTACAATTGTTATACGTTTCTTTTCTATTTATGGTCAAAATGTCATGTTATAGTTTAGAAACTTATGAAAAATTGTATGACAAAATATCAAATTGACCAGTCCATATCAAATTGATATTGATATTATTTTTTTTCTGTGTAGCATTGAAACAGATAGACGGACAGACGGATGGACAGACGGCTTTCTGTGGGAATTGAAATCGGGACCTCGATCTTAAGTTTAGTATACACCTCAACAAAGGAGCTGCCAATACAAGAAACTCCATATAAAAAACTCACAAAACTTTTGACACCAAAGAGCTTCGGCGCTCGCTTTGTTGCCGGTACACATTTGCAACAAAAGGTCTCAAGAAAAGACCATAAATATTGGTATTGGAAATATTGGATTGGTATTTTTCAGTATATTTACCGATAACTCATGAAACAATAAATTTTAGATCTTTGAAGAGGTATCGCACGTTGCCGATAAAAACATTTGCTTTTGCTCGATTAAATTTTTAAATATTTTGCTATCACAAATAGAATTGTCAAAACAAATGTTAAAAAAAATGAACATGAGCGCAAGAAAACGACGAGCCGAATCATTTTCTCGGGATGAGAAATTCGGTACCACCGAAAACAAGGCCAGAGCAGGACTGTCAGCGATGGCGGCGATGTTTTTGCTGCAGTGAACGTGCTGTCTCTTCCTCCGTGATTGCTGTCACTGCTAGTCCGCGACCACAAACGTCGCTCCCCTTCCCTTCTCTCTACAGCAGCCCGCCCGAACCGGCCAAAGGCCATGCTACTACTTGCACCGCTGGCCACATGAAGCAGTCCTTTATTCATGGAATTAGCTATGGTAATATTTTAACCATGCTTCATATGCAGCACAGAAACACCTGACATTCTGCCAGTTTCTCGTGTGTGACCAAATTAGCCAAAGAAACGCTACTATGAGCCTGGCTATGAACACTATTCCGACCCTTGGAGCGCAAGGCCATGATGATTAGGAGGAAGAGACCCACAATCATGCCGAACAGGCGGCCGATGAGGCCAATGGTAAACCAGAGATACTCCGTGGTGCCACCACGTGTCCGTGGCTATGGCTGTCTGATGTAAAGTGGACTCGTTGAGACTCTGCAATTGCTTCATGAAAATATTTCCCGTGGCATCAATCTCAAAAAGTCCAGCAGGCTGACCACTTAGCGACTGCCTTGTCTTCTACTAAATTCTTCGTAGTTCTTTTTTAATATTTATTTTCAAGAAATTCAAAATTTTAACACTTGGCAGTGTGACCATAGTTTGCGGAGGTTTCTATCATCTGGCCACACTGGGCCAAAACAAAAGAATTGCCCTTTTTAGTATTTTTGTTTTGGCAGCTCTTTTCTTGAGCTGAATACTAAGCTTTAACACGAAAGTCGGCGTCTTAACGCTGACGACCTAACGTGAGACATTGCGATAAATCACAGTAAAGAAGGCAGCGATAAGGCTTAGCACTCAGCAAGCTAAAACCACAGCGGTGCTTGTTTTGTGAACGAAAATTCATAAGCGAAATGGTTCAAAAAGGAGTCTGCTTGGGCTGGGTTTTGGACGGTCAACATCTCATACCCAGTTTTTCTAGATCAATGTTTAATGGGCACATTTATGCTAGAAAGACACAGATACAACATCTTTTAGCTAAAATTTTGAAAAATTCACCAAAGATGAAATGGCTCACAGCAATTTTTATACTAGACTTACACTTCTAGTGTAGAAAAGCGTTAACGACTTCCGTAGGAGCACTTCACGAGGAGCCGCTACTGCATAAGCCATAACCGCGTTGTGCTTTATGAAGAGTCCAAGGATCAAAAAGTTTACCCAAGACTGTCCAGTATAACTCAGTTTTTAATTTGAGGGTAAAAATCGTCTAACTAAAAATCGTCTGACTCAATTCGTTACGGTGAAGTGGTAATAATGATAATTTTGGGATTCTTTTACAAACATTCGGGTTTGTTTAAGAATCATTTTGATTACTGTTGAGATGTGTTTTCGTTCTCCTCGACCCTTTAGGGTTTCAGTCTAAGTAGAAGTCATAAGTCCTAGCCCGAAAAATAGTTACGAAGAATATGTTATCGATAAGTTCGATCACATGACATACAGCAATTGAAGAATGAAAAGTGAAAGAAGAAAGTCGCCTGTTTTTGCTGCCCACATCAGCCACATCAACCACTTTTTCATTGGTCCTTCGAGCCGGATATTAAGTCCAATTTGGTCCCATTTTAAGGCTGATTTCCAGAGTGCACGAAAATACATTTTAATGTCGAACTTCACATGAATAGAAACACTTTTGAGCTGCTTTAAAATCTTAATGCTTATGAGGAGCAGTCTTATTTGAATGAAATATTGTGCCGATATAAATTTTTTTTGTCATCTGGAATCAGGCCATTACGAATAAATTGATTTCTAGATCATTTTTCTAACATTTTTGACTCAACTTGTGAAAATTTTAGTAGTTTTGTAAATTTATAAGAACATATTGGGTGACACTTTAGAGTGAATGATAAAATCGCTCAAGTTTTTCTTTCACTTGAGATTTCTTTTAAAGAATTTGTCTCGTTCAATCGGAGTGGGGCATCGCCTCCATAGTTCGATCGTTTAGCGTATAAGTTTACTTAACATAACCAAACCCTGCTTTATTAGCCTACACCCCATTCTAGTGACAAAGAGTATATACAGAAATTGTAAAAAAAGCAACCAACAAACGGGAAAAAATTCAAAAAAGAGAAATGTAGAATAAAAAGCTGGGCATGATTTTGTTGATTTACTAATACAATTTTGTGACTCTGTAACAAATTTGTCTCTAATTTAACTCACTGGCCTTTCCATTGCCCTGGACAAACACACATATCCCATTACGGAACATAGCCTTGGGCCAAGCAAGGAACAGCAGAAAAATGCTGCCCAACAAATGTCATAAAACGGGCACTCACCTCGATAAACTTTACTACGCTTGCCAGCGGCTGCGATTTGTTGCTGCTGCTGCTGCTGTTGTTGTTGTTGTTGTTGCTGTTGATGTTGCTGGTGGACAGCCGCTGGGTCCAGTTGCAGCAATAAACGAGGCTGCTGGGAAGCGGCTGCCACTGCTGCTGCTGCTGCGGCCGCTGCTGCAGCTGCTGCTGCTCCTGCCTGGGCAAGATTTCCATTAACATTTGCAGAATGCTGTTGCTGCTGCTGCTGTTGGTGTTGAAGCTGATGTTGATGTGGCTGCTGCTGATGTGAATGATGATGATGATGGTGCGAAATGGCGCCATTTGGATTGCTCCCTGCTGGTGGTCCATGTGCGGGACAAAAGCTACGATATTCACCATTAAGGTCTATGTAAATAGGCGCCTCTACAAGTGGCCAGGCGGCGCCAGTTGCTGGTGCTGCTGCTGTAGAGGGTGTAGCTGCAGCAGCAGCAGCACCCGATAAGGTAATCAATTGCACCGGCAGCAATTGGGTGGCATTACCAGAGCTAGAGGGTAGATGAATGTGTGGCATACCTCCATGTTGAGCGCAATGTTGCTGCTGCTGTTGTTGTTGCTGTTGCTTGGGTGACAACTGTTGCTGCTGTTGTTGTTGTTGTTGCTGAGGGGGTGTTGTTAGTGTAGCCATTTGCTGTTGATAATAAAATGTTGTCTGCTCATAGGCCGCATAGAGTGTGTTTGTTGTTGTGGTTGCTGTTGTCAGCGACATGTTGCTGTTGTTACTGCTGTTGCTGTTGTTTTGCTGCAGTCTAGCCTTTAAGGCAGCTGGCTGAAAGGGTGGAGCCAATGGTGTCAAGTTCGATTTATAGGCTTTAATCAAGGCATTCCGATTTGAGGTTGCTGGTGTAACATTGCTGCTGCTGCCGCTGCTGTTGCTGCTGGTAGAGGCATTTTGATTTACTGCAATTTGTACTTTACGAGCAGACTTTGATCTGTCAGGGACACGTGCATTATTACTATTACGATTGTTGTTGTTGTTGTCCACTATATGCGGGTTGGTGGCTGCTGAGGTGCTGGGCTCAGCCCTAGTTTCCTCTTCATCATCGCTTTCAATCACATGCTCTATAATTCTCAAATTATCATAGTCTATAATACGAGCATAGCCCATACCCAGAGCCAGGCTGGTTAATCTTGCCAAATCATCGTCTTCGTCGTCGTCGTCTTCTTGCTCCTGCTCCTCTGCCTGCTCTTTTTGCTGATCCTGTTCCTTTTCCATTTCGCTTTCTTCTTCCACAATTTGTGTTAATTTCGTTTTATTTACCTTTGCCTCTGCTTGTTGCTGTTCTTCTTCGTCTTCATCCTCTTCATCCTCATCATCTTCCAAATCATCATCAGCTTCCGTTTGAGTGCTGTTATCGATAAATATTGTTGCCGTAGTGCCATAATAATCACATTCATCGCATACCAAATCCAATTTGGGGCTCTCTGCCTCCAAATGGCTGCTTACTGTGGCTGCAGCCATTTTCTTTGAGTTTAGTTGAAATTTTCCAAAACAATATTTTCCCCTTTACATTTTCACATATCTCATTAATAATCGATTGCTCAAGTTTTCGTCTTCCACTTGTTTGATTTTCAGCGCCTGAAAATAATCAAAAAGGTAACAAATTAGAAAACTGTTGAACTGAAAGAGTTTTTACTTTTTTTCCGCTGAAAAGTTTCAAAGAAAGTCTAAAGTTTGTTTAAGAAAAAATGGTTTATTGAAAGTCATAAAATATTTATTTTAATTAAAAGCAAATCAGAAGAAGAAGTTGGCTGTTTTGTTTGTTGTTTGTTTTTGCCATAAAATGCACAAAGTTAAGTATAAATAAATGGCTAACTAAATGGTATACAATCCACCATTTAACGAGAAGCATTTAGAAGTTACCAAAAAGTTTCAAATCAAGTAAGAAATATTGTCAATGACAACGTTTAATACTTCAGCCCGATTTCATAGCTGCCAGTTAGTCTGGAGTCTGCTAACTCCTGGTTCTCCAGCCTCGGCTCTCTGCTTCAAATCAACAGCTGAGAGTCAAGAGTTACGAGCTGGAACACTAACCGATTCCGAACCCCTTTTGTATGTTTATCTAGAAGATGAGTATTCGATGCTTAGAGGACAAAGACAAAGGTTCAAGATTTTACTCACACTTTACTCAAAAAATCAAGAATTTTGTAGTTGAATCAAGTCCAATCGGTTTCAATAGTACGATAAGTACAAAAATACTTGATTTAAGTACAAAACTCTTATTTCAAGTACCATTTTAGTCAGAAAATACTTATTCTTAGACTGTTTCGTGATATATTTAGTAAAGGGTGATTTTTAAGCAGCTTTTAAATTTGATTAAAAAAATACATAAAATTCTGAAAAATGTATGAAATCTTTATTTAAGTCGATAGAAGATTTAAAAATGATTTCATGTAATTGTTTATAAATAAGTTTCTAGATTAAGATCTGAAAAATTATTGTTAGTCTCATTAGAGAAGAATCAATAAATACAAAATAAGCTTAAAAAAAATGTAATTGTTGACCACGGCTGCGCCTCAAATGGTTCATACGCTGGGACCAATTTTGGCATACTCTCTTTAACATATCGGCCGGTATGTTACGAATAAATTCTTCAATGTTGTCTCCCATTGCGTCAACTGTTGCGGGTCTGTCGCTATAGACATGAGCCTTAACATAGCCCTATTAAAAATAGTCTAAAAGAGTTATATCGTACGATCTAGACGGCCAATTGGCTTGCCTCAAACTTGATTTAAGCTTTTTACCGAACTCGCCTCTCAATTGGGCCATTGTTTCGCGTGCTGTGTAGCATGGGGCACCGTCTTGTTGAAACCACATGTCAGCCAATTACATCTCTTTCATATAGGGCCAAAAAAAAAGTTGTGAGTGTGGCTAACACTCACGATGCCTTGATGTGAAACATATTGTATACGGTTTGCTCCACCTTTCACATTCTTGTGTGTTTTACTGTGTACTAAAAACTCAAAACTTGATACTCAGTACTTAATAATCGATACTCTGTATTCAATACTAAATACTCTATACTAAAAACGAGATATTGAGTACTCCATACTCAGAATCCGATACTTATAATTCGATACTAAGTACTCGATACTAAGTCTCGTTACTAAGTACTCGATACTTAGTACTCGATACTAAGTTCTCGATACTAAGTAATCGTTACTAAGTACTCAATACTTAGTACTCAATACTAAGTACTCAGTCATCGATATTCAGAATTTGTACTCTGAAAAATATATACTAAGTACTCGATACTAAGGAATTGATACTCAGTATTCGACACACAGTACTCGATTTAAGTAGTCTATAAAAAATGCTCGATACTAAGTTCTCGATACCTAAGTTACCTCAGTACTAAGTTTTCGATACTCAATACTCAATTCTCAGTACTCAATACTGTTGAGTTCCCATCTATATTTAATTATAATAAATGCATTTAATTTATTTACCTATAAAAACACCAAAAAATCAACACATAAGGGCAGGTCAGAACACTTAGCGACTCTCCTTTCTGCTGAATCAGCTATGCTACACACGTCAGTCGATAAGTCAATTCGTCAGTAAATCCAATATATGCTGATATAGCAACTCATACAAAGAGGTTAAGCATCTAATACAGTTGCTGACCATTGAACTCACCCAATTTCTACATACTTTCCGCTAGATAAACAATTTCCCTTTTCAATATGACCCATTGTAACCATATAAATTGCCCTAAGTTTACGCAATTAAATACAATAAAGTACAACCAAGAACTGTTACCGATCTATATTTTGCCTAAAGGCTATACAATGTTTGGCTTTGTTAAGCGCAATACCTGCAAATTGAAGGACCATTACACCAGGTTGAGCCTTTATTCTGCATTTTTTCGTTCCAAGTTGAAATAAGCTTCACTTATTTGGAACCCCTCTGGTGCAATTCATATTAAGACGCGCGAAAGGGTACAGAAAAAATTTCTGAAATTTGCGCTCTACCGCTCAACTTTTCTGATCCTTTTCCGCCTTATATTAGTAGGTGTGCCCTGTTGCATCTCTCAACCCTGGAGGATCGACGAACCATTGCGTCTCTAATGTTCTTAAATTACCATGTATTAGGCTGCATTGATTGTCCTTTCTTGTTAGGCAAGATAAGCTTTAGTGGACCAAGTAGGAGTCAGATATTTTCAACCCTTATCTTACCAAATTTCCCGAACCAACTATTCCCTTTATAAACCTATATGAAGGGCTCTTGCCCGTTAGCATGCGCTTTGACTTCGACTCCAACAAAACGAAAGTAAAGAGACTGCTAGCTGAGTATTTTTCGTCCATAAGGCAATAAATTTTGCTTATTTAATAATTTAGGTTAATACTATTATAGCCAGTTAAAGACTCTGTCCATTTGGTGAATAAATAAATAAAATTTCCTTAATCGCATCCAGCAGAAAATCTCACGCTGTGTCTTCAGACGCTCAATGTGCGCATCGAAGGGTACCTTCTCCGTAGTCCAACAGGTTTATGTACTAGTGGCGACGCCTATTTGCAGACAGTTTATGTACTGTATGCTTCCCAGCTTATAAACACACAAAAAACTCAGTTACAGATAGTTTATGTACTGTCTGTAGTAACGTACACAAACATTTTGGTGACCCCAACGTGATCACTAAAAAAATGTTAGTGATCACTACATGAATTTTTATAGCGAAATTCTTCAACTTGAGCTGTTAAAAATTCCTATTTGTTACTCAGTTTTAGTTATAATTTTGACCACTTATGTGGGCTTTCCATGAAATCATTATAAAAGGTGGTTTTCTCTCAACTTTCTTTTTGGCCACAGTTTTTGGCAGCTCAGAAGTTTTGTGAAGCTGGTGGGTTTCAAGTGTCACCTAATGTCTTTCTTGAACTATTAAACTTAATTAATTTTATGCACTCATTGTATTACGTTAGTTAAAAGTCATAACTTCAGTTAAGCTAAATGGAATCACTACATTCATGGACGGTTAGGCGGTACGAAGTTCGCCCGGCCATCTAGTTTTGTTATAAATCGAACAGAGTATAGAAATATTCTCATACTTAATCAAATTTTAGCCGGGCATTGTCATGGCGAAAGAGCAATTGTTCTACAACAATTACGGTCGTTTGTAGCTTCAATCCATGTTTAATTCACGGTTATGAAAGTGTGCAAAAATTCATTTGGATTGCGCTTGGCCAGACACTCCAGGCACTTTAAAATTAATTCTCACCTATTTCGCTATACCTAAGAACAGAATAAATAAAACTAAAATATTTTTTTGTATAAAAAAGTCAGACTATACCCAATTTAAGCCTAATTTAATTGACCCAAATAAGCACACACACCCTGTAAAACCAGTTAATGACTATTGAATGAACACTACAAAATAGCTCCAAAAAAATAAATATTTAAGCCCTTAATTTATTTGCATGAATTTAGAAAATTTACTTTAAAAATGTATACACAACAAACACAATTGAAATATTTAATGAAAATCAAAATACAAATTCACAAGTGAACACAAGTGCCAAAAGCAGATGCAGAATCTAAATCTATTCAACAAGCACCGACTGGCATACAAATTTTGCAATATGCATGCGTAAATTGTGTTTTGGTAAACATATTCAATATTTTATGCAGTTTGGCCGCAAAATTGGCCAAGGCGGCGTATGCGCAATAAGTGAATATACATACATACATACATACATACGCACATAAATGGGTGTGTTTAATGTGAATTATGCAGCATGTTCCGGTAGATGTTTTCTATGGCATTCAATCCAATTTGAAAAGTTTTTTAAGTTGGGGGCGAAAATTGTTCAAGAAAAGGCGGTGAAAGTTTAATGAAGTGAACAGGTAGGAAAGGATTTAAGAAATATAAAACAAAATAAATAATTTTAAGTAGTAAAGTTTCTTTTTGTATAGTTAAAATGTGTTTTATATAAGGGGGTATTGCTGCTTGGCAAAAATCTTTTTTCGATTTTTTTTTTTTGCATATTTTTATAGCTTGGATATTTGAGAATATTGTCTCAAAAGGATTTTTCGAAATTTTAAATACTTAAGAAGATATATCCCTTTTAATGGCCCAAAGTGACCCGATTTGCCTAGCAACTGCAAACTTTAAACGCGTTTATCACGAAACCACGTCTTTCGAGCTGGCGGCACTGATTGCGCCCGTAGTTCTGAGCCGATTTTAATGCAACAAAGTGCAATCGACGCACAATTGTCAACATTATGTTCCCTATTTCAATCATAATTTTACAAATTTTTTTAATATTTTTTTTTTACACTAAACTACAAAAAAAAATTTCTCAAAATCGATTTGTAATTTTTCAATGGCCGCCATTTTGTAAAAACAAAATCGCAAAACTATGATTGAAATAGGGGACCGAATCACATCTGTACTGAATCTAACGCCGTTTACTTTTTCCATATCACATGATCCGAAGTGGAGTTATCCGTGCCGCCAGCAGCATACCTTTTTTTCGACGTCCAACTTTGAAGGCTGATAACTTTTTGAACAGCCCTCGTACAAAGGAAAAATGTTCAATATGTTCTTAATACAATAAAAAAAACAGAATTTAAATAACTATTTCCGTTTTCAAATAAGATTTTTTTTTAATAAAGGTTCAAAACAGCCTTCCAAGCAGCAATACCCCCCTTAACAAAATGCCCCAATAAGTAGGCAACGTTTTTAAAACTCACCCGCAGCCAAATATGCGCTGCCTAAACAAATTATTTATCTATTGCTAGTCTAACCACAACAAATCAAACACCAGCAATTACACAAAAAAATGTTGCACTTAAATTTGCATTTTGTTTTTGGGTGGAAAAACAGCAAAACTATTTACAAAATGGCCACAAAATAATTGCATGCTCATTTCCATTTTCATTTCCATTTTGGCATCCGTTGCCGGTTGCCAAGTCAATGGAAATTTTAAATAAAACAAATATTTGCACACTTCAATAATTACGCAGAAATTATGAAAAATTCAGAGAGAGAACACTAATTGAAGTGATTCATTTAAAATTAAATATGCAAGAGGCTATAAAATATTTGCACAAAAATTATTTAATAACGCCCGGAAATGGTCATAAACTGGAACAAAACGCAACGTGCCATTATCAATAAGCTGCAAAGCATTGCGCTAGCCTTTTTTATGTTGTGTACACAGATATATAGTATATATATATATATAAACTTTTGATGCTGCGCAACTTGAAAAATGCAATTAAGTTGGCGAAATATAAAGGCAAAGCCAAGGCAAAGACTTGCGCGTAGAAGGCAGTGGCATGATGGTTACTGTATGTGGTGTCTGTCTTCCTCTTTTGCTCTCTCTGTGTGTGTGTGTGTGTGAAGTATAAAGAAAGTATCAAAAGCAAGAAAATTTAATTAGCGCCACAATGAAAAAAATAACAAAATAATGTGAAAAATTGCTGCCCCTTAACATTGACTGTTCTTTAAGTTAGTCAGCAAAGGGGGTGAAATATGAAAACAGCTTCGTACAAAAATTCATCATAAAATTTATAGAAAGCTTTCTGCTCCATGGGTGCAGCAATTGCTGACACTTCACCATATGCCTAACTGTGTGACCACTTCACTACGCCTTTTCGTATATGTACTTTGCTCTTTGAAAAGCATACACTTTGTGGGCATTAGACTAGAATAGTTGTGTTATTTGGTTACAGTCAGTCATATCAGTGCTATTTGGTCAACCAGAGTCTGCGATTGATTCTGTTTTGCTTCAATTTTTCAGTCTTTGATGTGTGCAGAGCTAAGTGAAAATATGTAATAATGTTTATTTAAGAGCTTTTAGGGATTAGGTTAGGTTAGGTTGAGAGGGCAAGGGACAATAAATTATCCCTTTACTTAGGCCAAGATAGACCATAAATATTCCCTATTTTAACCAGTTGAGTTTCCTCCCGATTGATGATTCTGTTAAAAAAAATTTAGTTTTAATTGGAAAAGGGGGGTCAAAACAGGTCAAAGCAAATACAATCAAACATTTTCCAATAATAATTTCGAGGACAAGAGCTTATTTGTGACCTCTCCAACTGATTTTAAAAACTGACCATAAAATAATTCAACACGTTACTGCAGGCCAGTTCGCTTTCAGTTCAAAAAAGAGACAACCAAGGAGGAACACTTTGTTAACTTTACACCCCGAAAGCCGAAAGAACTATTTATTGATAATAGAAAGATATACGATGAGCATAGTTTACAACTGACTATGGTGGATGGAAAAGTATGCAATGCCTTAAGTGAGTCATCTTCTGTCAAATGTTACCTATGTGGTGCAAATCCAATAGAAATAAATAATTTGGCCAAATGTTTAAACAAAGTCGTGAACAAAAAATATTTCGGGTATGGTCTACTACTACTATCAAAAGATCCGCTTGGACACCGCTCTAAAGCAGCGATGGGCAAGCCCTTGCTCCCTCCCATTGCTCCCGAGAGTTATTTTACGGCATCTGGCGACACACAGACGCATTCAAAATAGCCACGTCACCGCACACAAGCTAGACAGAATGACAACCACAAATGCCTCGCTTCGAAGCGAAAACAACAAATCTGTTTGAGGTAGAGACTTCTCCAGTAACAAATATATGGAGTGTGTGTCTGGCTAGTAGACTCGATCATCGGTAATAGTGATTGTTTTTCTGTCGTAGGACTGCTTCCATAATCAAATGTGCCCCCGCTGATCTAAAGCCGCATTAGCACTGCTTTTGCTCTTGATTCGTACCGCACTAGAACCGCACTGTCTTAGCGCACTATCACTATCACTTTGGCAACTTAGGCATTGGCAACGATTGGTACCGAATTATTTAATGATTTGGGAAACTCATAAGCACCGCATTGGTATCTTGTAAGAATCGCATTCTTTAATAATTTTTTTACAGCAGCGCATTGCAATTTTAATGAAGCCTTCTTACTGCTGGTGTATTCGCATACTGAACCACTCCTTTCACTAGTTACTTTTTGCAACTATGTTAGAAACATTCCGTTTAAAAATATGCAATAAAAACTGAGAAAAAAAAGACATTTTGTTGAATTTTTTTTCTTTATGCCACCGAACGATTAACGTTTGAAAACTTAACTGAGAAATTTTGAAAAATAAACAATGATGACCAAATGGCAACATCTTAATCTATGGTGTAGTTAGTGAATCATGTAGTTAGTGTATCAAGGGTTTAACGAATTGTGGATAAATATCAGCGTCTTCTTTAAGAATAGAAACTAATTCTGTTTCGACTTAACACGAAGCATCTTCGTTGACTTGGGTTTCTTTGGCTTCAAAGTAGTGGTTGATGGCCAAATGGCAAGATCTTCTTAATATATGGTGTAGTTAGTGTATCATGGGTATAACTATTTGTGGATAAATATCAGCGTCTTCTTTACGTGTAGCATCTAAGTCAGCTTCGATTTAACACGAAGCATCTGCTTTGACTTTGGCTGCTTTGGCTTCAAAGTTGTCGTTGAGGTGGCTTTATCTTGTTCCGATGCAGCCACAATTACGCGATTCTTCTTCGTTCCGTCTCCACTCGGCTTAACTGGTTTCTTCGGCATCTTTTTCTCCACCTTTGCCTCTGGCTGCTCCTCTTGGTCTATGATTTCTTGTTTCATCATTTCAAATGTCATGGGCATCAGCATATAGCGATCTATTGCATATATTTTCAGTATCAGTTAATGTCACCCTCTATTTTAATGTCAGATTCTTACCATTAAGTTTCTGGAAAAATCCGAAAGTTTGTCCCATTTTAAGAGTTTGGTTAACGGGGATCTTTAGCTCTTCTGGCGTAAGCTTGGTGTTTTTTGATATTGTTAAAATAATTTCATTTGCCGTAGCCGGAGTTTTTATAACTTCTAGTGCGTGGGTAATAATTGCGCCGTTGAAGTTTGGCATGTTGTCTTGTTTTTTAACTGTTTGTTTTTGTACTTATTATATTGGAAAAGATTGTTGTAAATGTAGATGTAAAATGTAGATATAAATTCTGTTTTGAAAAATTGGAAAATGTTGCTTAATGTTCTAAAGCTTTGAATATTGTGACATAAGAAACAAGGAATAAGTCGATTTTTTTTTTAAATTCTTTTTTACAAAATAAAACTATGATTTATGGTCCTCTACAAGTTGGCGACGAGTTTCGCATCTGAATGAATCACGAACTGTACGAGCTTTATGGGGACACTAAGCTTGTCCAGCGCATAAAATAAAAGCGCCTGCGTTGGATAGGACATGTTACTTGTATGGATGACAACGCTCCAGCAAAACGGGTGTACCGGGCGGGACGGAGGGGGGGGGCGCGCGCGCGGGGGGGGGCGACCACCGGAGATGGCGCGACCAGGTGCAGCGAGATATTTCGAAGCTGGTTGCGCCGTTCTGGTGGGATGTCGCTCGGGACATACGGCAGGAGGTATAGACCATGCATCGGCCAGACGGTATTATTAACCAAAAGAATGAAGTAAGAAAGATTGGCTGTTTTTCCAATTTCATTAATGTTTGCAGTGTTCCCATAGAATAACGCGCAACATAATTACTACTTTCTTTTAAATGTGTTTTATTTGTGCTGTATTTAATTTTTTTTCTATTTCGATAAGCATTCTACTACCTCTACTGGGACTTGAACTCGGGACTGTTTGTTTATTAGTCAAATGCCTTAGCTCGACGCCACTTCTTCTAAGTTCATAGACCGAACCAAAGTGAATTTTCAATTTTCGCGGGCTGTGTACATTCGATTATCGATATTTTGTTTTTGTTATATTCGAACAAATATGTTTGCATTAGCAGCCAAATTTGATTAGTAATTTGCCTGGGAAACTGAAAAAGTTAGTCACGTTGTTGTGTGCTCTTTGATTTTTGACTAAATTTTGAGCAAAAGCTACGTCGCACTATTATCGCTCAAGAGTTGTTGAATGTCGTCAACGACGATCCGGGTTTGCTCAAACGGATCATAACTGGTGTCGAAACGTGGGTATATGGTTATGACATCGCAACTAAGGCCCAATCATCCCAATGGAAGCGGCCAGATGAGCCAGGACCGAAAAAAGCACGCCTAGTTCAATGAAATGAGAAGGTTTTGCATACTGTTTTCTTTGATTATAATGGTGTGGTCCAAGGAGTATCAAAAGCATAACGTGATGAAAATACGCAAACGATCGAATTGTGGAAAAACAAGTCGTGGATTCTGCATCACGATAATGCACCAGCTCACATATCAATGCTTGTTCGTGATTTTTTGGCCAAAAACAACACCTTAACCATGCCTCAGCCACCTGATTTGGCTCCCTGCAACTTTTTCCTTTTCCCAAAACTGAAGAGACCAATGAAAGGAAAGCGTTTTGCCACAATTGATGAGGTCAAGTCAGAATCGAACATTGTACTTTAAAGGGGACAAAATTCTCCTTTTCCTTTGAACACACCTCGTATTAAAAGTGAATTTGCTAGCCAAAGGCTGTCCCAAAATCGTCTGGTGGACGGCTAACATATCATGAACAGTCTCTGTTAGTCGTATTGCGGATGTTGTTACGGATGACATGGTGCTTTCAGCGGACCTCCCAAATATATGATCGATTGCTGCATAGTTCCGAATCTTTGGAAAATCACAGAAAAAAGATATAGAGAAGTCAGAAAGAGAAATTATCTGGATATACTTATTGTGGCCTGGTGTGATGCAGCGGGTAGTGTATCTGCCTGCTGAGCAAGAGGTCATAAGTTCGATCCCGACTCGGGACATATAAAGGAACGTCGAAAATGAGAAACACACAAGCAAAGAAATGGAGAAGGAGATAGCTCGGCTTGTCTCTTTGGTGCTATGTGCGGATCTGCCTGGCGTACGGTTAAAACAAACAGCATGCCGGACGGATAACGAAATAACTCAAGCCATGGCTGCCTGAAATGGCACAAACTCTGGTTCTGCTTTGCGGTAGGCCATTGGTTACCCTTAGCTGACTGGATGGTTAACAGAAATGTGCTGGCCGACGACTGTCCCAGAATCGCCTGCTTTAGGGCTGACATTTCCAGTATAGTCTCTGGACCGACCTGACCGATGGTTGTCCCAACCGATGGTTACCCTTAGGTGACCGCCAGATGGTTGACAAAACTTGTTTCCGGGTCACCTGACGGCTTGCTTTCGGCAGCACCTAGCACAAAAAAACTACTGGGTCACTATACATTTGGACTTGGAAAGATTTATGCTTATATATCTGTACATCGTCAGCAAAGTACATTTGGCAAGTCATTTATATAGACAGAAAACAAAAGAGGTCATTACCCAGATCCCTCTGGAACTCTACGCGTACGAAATTAATATTCGGAAATGGATGAGCCCGAGACAACTGCTTGGGATCGGTTTGCAAAATATGTTTTAAGCAGTTTTGTCGCAGTCTGCGAAAAATTATACATTTTGCTGAGCTTGGTACAAAGTATTTCGTGGTTGACAGTATCGAAGCTTTCCTGTGGTCAAACAGTGTTAAGACAACGCTTTTTTGTTGGTCACACATCAGCATATTTAAGTTAAAATACGTCTGAACTTAATCAAATGTTCTAAAACCTTTGCTAAGAATGGTCTGTATTGGCCATTAGGTTTTGATATGGGGAGGATTTTGGCACACTTCCAGATTTCAGGAAAAGAAAAAGTCATAATTATGGTATTAAAGATGTGCGTTATGTGAACTAATATCTTAAAATGGAAGAATTAGTTTAACAAACTTAACTAGAAATAATATTGTCAATTCCAGCTGCGTTAGATTTTACCCTAAGAATTCTATTTAAAACATCACAAGGACTGACATTCACAAAACTAAAGCTATTATCACAAGAAAACGTATTGGCACATACTTGAGTTTGGACGAATTAGTTTGATCATTTAATACTACGTCAATATTTCTAGTTGGTTTTGTCTTTTTAGAGAAACTCCAATTTAAAGACATTTAAAGATGTTACCAAGTCTTACCAAACTTTGTAAGATTTGTAGTATTCACGCTTAGCATTATATTTATATTGCATTTCTTACCTGCCTCTAAGCCTCCTATATTCTGAATATGAAAATGAATAAATTATAGATATCATAAACAAAATGTACTCCAATTGATTGCCATATTGTGCACAGTGTACTTATGCCTTGCCATCATAAATGTTAGGTGAAAAATTCCTTAACACTTTTGATCCGCTTTTAAGGGAAAATTCCTTCAGAAACTTTGAGTCGAAAACTTTCACTCAAAAAGCACACTCACCACGCACGCTCTCTCTCTCTCTTACACTGTCTACCAATCGGCTTGCTCTCTCTCCCCATCAGCTCATGCCTCGTGAGTAAACAGTAGGTGGAGTAGTAAGAAGATTTCCTCTTACCAAAATCCATTCATGGCTGCCATTTGGAGCGCAACAAGTTAGACTTCAGTTTTTATGACCGAAATGCCACAAGGAAGAGAGACTGAACTACAAAAACCAATTTACGACTGTATTTGCTATTTTAATTTACATTCCTTTGATGATTTCCCCATTTTGTTGCCCAGAGGCGTACCACGCAGCGCATGATTAATATTTGTATTAATTTGTTTTATTACTCCATAAGCCACAGGCAAAATTCTGGGCATGCCTCGCTCACATGACGTTTGACTAATGACAGCAAAATATGGTGGGCCAAAGGGCTTTAAAAAAACACACACTTACACGCATAGATAAAATGTTGACAAGCTGCTAACAAATGAAATGCAAACATGTTGCAGCAGCAGCAGGACAAAAGAGGAATACAAAAGCCTAAGCCCCCGCAACTGATAGCAAAAAAAAAAAAACTTCAACCAAATGAGGGAGCTGCTCTTAGCCTACATACTTACATACATCCAGACAGACAGACATACTTACAGGCACAACTCTGAAAGGAGCTTAAGGATTTAAGTCAAACAGGGCACAGACAGGTGGGCGGCGGACCCCAGCAGTGGGCGGTTAGAACTTGGTGTGAGTAATTAAGACGCAAGTGCGTAAAAGTTGCCCGCATGAAAATGACGCAAGCCATGGGGCAGACAGACAAGACACGAGACAAGGGACATGAGTGGAGAGTCCACAAGTAAAATGGCTTCAATTAATTGACTTAAATAACAACAACAACAACCACAACAACAACACGAACAAGAACAAGTGCTGCACGAAACACTGGCTGAAACAGAAGCTGAAGCCGTCCTCCCCACATACCGCAAATTGTTGCTGCCTGCCAGCTGGGCTTGAAATTATTTATTATTTCTGGTGTAGCATACTTTTAGGCAGCCCACATTTGAGTGTTTATTTGCTGGAGGCGTGCGAAAATAATTTATACTAATTTTATACCCCGTTCATAACAGAAATTTAACTAGGCTTTTGGCTTATTTAACTAGAATCAATAGTACGAATTTTTAATTTTCTTAGAAGTCAGCGAAAAACTTAAAAAGATGGTCTAGGAGAAGTGGGCCATAAAAATGAATACCAAATTAAAGTAGGCAAGTTGATGCGACTAGAAGAAACATCCAGTGATAAGTTGAAACTAAGTACATTAATGCCAATGATACGAGCCTGCACATACTAAAGACGATGTAAAATTGAAGCCTTTCTTATGTACTAATTAATATGAAACCATCTAGTGGTAAGCGTAGAGCGGCAGCAGCCGGCTAATGAGAGCCAACATATTGGTGTGGTGCGTGTTGCGTCGTTAGGCGTGTCTTCACGCCAGGAGGCTGTGCCAGCGTACAAGAGGAAGACCGAGCTTTTCAACAGAGCACCAGGCGGCTAGAAAGATGCTAAAAGATGAGATTAGAGCGAGTAAGCGAGAAAGCGCCAGTTACTACGACTCTTGGGGTCAGGTCACAAAATAGTCGCTTAAACGACTCTACGCCATAAACCGCCACACCAAGTGTGTGCTGAAAAAGATTGTTGGAAATCTCTTCGACTTCGCTTGTCTCACTACCAGATACTATAGAGGAGATAACGGAATCAGAAATACTGGCGGTAGCGATGGAACCTACAGCCCAATGAAGCACCCGGACCATGGTGTTCCAAACCGAGCTGTGAAACTAGCCATGACACTGCATCCAGCACAGTTTGTGGATATTTTTAATGAGTGTTTGCGAGAAGGAGTTTTTCCAACCATTTTGGGAAAAACAGCTACTAATATTTTTTCCTAAACTAAGACAGCAAACATACTTAACAGGGGGCCCGAGGCCCGAGCTAGCGCTGAATAATTCAAAATTTGAAAATGCGTTTGGCTACAAAATGTTATTAAATAGTAAAAGTAAAATCGGCTTGTCAAGATGACAACAGCCCCAAGGGGACGAGCCCCTCTCTCTAAAATCTGTCGGGTGGTGTTCCCCTATATTTTTAGCACAAGAGAAAGGGACACCTTAACGAGCAATTAAGGTGGTTTATGGCTAATTACTGCAATGCGGGGTGAACAGCAAGAGGTTATTAAATACCGATAAATACCGATAACTAATACCCCAGGGATGATTGCAATGCAATTTTTTTTCAATGATTATAGAAGTTGGCACAGCTATGAGTTTTTAAAGTAATCATATGGTTTGGCTGCGGGGCTGCAACACATTTTTCACTTTTTGTTTGGCGAAAGCTACTTTAAGTAAAAACTTTAATTTTTAAATTTTTGTTACGTTCTCTTTTCTAATTTGAAGTTAAAGGTATGTATTATGTTAAAAAGTATTTGCGTGACCTGTCTAATGCTGTAGTTCCTTGAAAATTGGTTTGTATTGTGCCGTTTAAATAGTGAGCCCAAATTAACCTTGTGCAATTTTTAGTGGAGTAAATTTAATATTGATTGGTGTTTATTGGTGCTATATCTTTGTGTTTGTGAAAACGTGGATCTTTGTGATTATAAATGTTCAATATGAAGCCTCGGAAACGCCCATTTTACAAGATATTTATTTTTTTAGGAATCGTGTCTGTTTCCAAGCGAGCACTTTTTTCGGTATGGCGCAAAGGAAAGGCTTCTAACAATAAAAAATGGTGCTCGAAAACTATGTTTTTGCGAATATTGATGCATCAAAACAAAATGATGCACATTTTCTGCACAACTTTTATTGAGATGGAAGCGGTCTGGAAATCGAGAGGATCATTTTGAGAAAAAAAATAAGGAGTGGTTAGACATACTTATTTTCATTTCGAAAGTAAGATGTGCGAGCCGACCTTCAAAATCCCTTGCAGATTGTAGCAGTGGAAGTCAAGTCCAAAAGGTTTCCGAGATTGTTAAAGATTCCTCGTGCGATGAACTTATGGTAGTGGCCAGCAGCAGCTTATACAAATCAGGCAAAAGAAATGCTGCCAAAGTTTTTAATATGCTGAGCTCTGACACTAATAGTGTTGATAAAATAAGAAAGTCGCTGGAATTCGAAAATCAGAAACCGATTCCATATTCGCCTGATGAAGCCCTAGCTTTATTTATTGAAGGTGGTTTCACAAAACATACATATAACCTAATGCGAAGCGGAGCAAAAGCCAGGAACGCTGATATCTATCCGAATTATAATATTATAAGAGAAGCAAAACATAAATGTTATCCAGGAGGAGTGGTTGTCACTGACACTTCAGCAGAAGTACCTTTGCAATGCTTGGTAGATAGAACCGTTAAAAGAATTATTAAGTTTTGCCCAGAAACTTCGCAGATAAATAATAATAACAATAAGGCTTCGAAAGGCTTTCAAAGCATTTAGGCAATTTTAAAATATTTGATGAAGAGGTGTGCAGATTATTGCAAGACAAAATATTAATTATCAGTTAACATTAAAAATAAAATTAATTTTGTTCCTTATATAATTAAATTACACTGAAAATATTTTAAAAAATACGGAAAAAATAATGAATACCATAAAACAACGGCACTTATTAACCTTGGGATTATTTTAAAATTAAGGGTTATATGGGAGGTATGTAAATTAGTAGGTATTTTGCTGAAATTTAAAATGTAATTGTATTTTTATAAAAAAAAGCTTAAGTTTTAAATTTCATCAAAATATGTTAACTTTTGCGCGACATATTAATTATTAAGCGCTAGCTCAAGCTTTGCCCACTGTGCCACCGTCCTATAGACCAGTCTGCCTCCTCGATACGGACGGTAAGGTACTGGAGAAGCTCATAAGCTGGAGACTCGATGAGGCCATCAGTGGAGCAGGGGGCTATCGCCAAATCAGTTTGGTTTTAGAAAGGCCAAGTCAACAGTGGATGCGATTGACAAGGTGGTTACAATTGGAAGCAGTGCTATTAAGGGCTCAAGCTGAAAACGAGGATCTAAGGAGTACTGTCTTGTGGTCACCCTAGACGTAAAAATGTGTTTAACAGCGCTGACTGGAACAGAATCCTAAGCACTCTAGGTGAATTTGGTATTCCGTCGTACTCCAGGGAATCATCAGGTCGTACTCCAGTGGTAGAGTCCTTGTACCCCACGGCAGAGGGGGAACAAAAACACACGTGGTTTCTGCTGGGGTTCCACAAGGCTCCGGTTGACCTGTTTTATGGAACGCCATGTATGATGGGGTCCTCCGACTCTCTCTTCCTCCAGGAGTGCATTTAGTGGGCTTTGCTAATGATGTGGCACTTGTTGCTGTAGGCAAAGTGCTTGGAAGACTGAGGAGGCGTGCAATTTTGGCATTGAGCGCGATCCACCAGTGGCTTAGCGCGGTGGGTCTCGAGCTTGCGGCGCAAAAGGACAGAGGCGGTTCTAATTAGCAGTCGGAAAAGGGTGGAGTCAGCCTGGGTCAGAGTCACTGGAACTGCAATAAAATTCAAAAGAGCCATTAAATACCTTGAGTACTGCTGGACACCAGGCTATGCTTCCGAGAACATCTGGCTTACGTCGGAGAGAAGGCAGCAAAGTCAAGCAGGGCCTTAGCTAGGATCATGCTGAACACGCGCGGTCCTAAACAGGTCTTATACGCGTCGCCAATCTGGCACAGGTCCATGGTTTACTCTAGCTACATAAAAGGCGTCTGTGGGGCGTACCGTCTAAGTGCGCTCAGAGTTACTTTTGCGTATCGTACGGTGTCGGAAGATGCTGCTTTGGTCATTGCCGGGATGATTCCACTTAACGAGCTGGCCAGAAGCAAACGAGAGGTACCGGGCTTCACGGTTGAGTGCCTCAAGTCAACCAAACAGTGGTACACAGCAGCAGAAAGCGAGGCAGCGGAGCATCGAGAAGTGGCAACAGCGTTGCCAATCCATGAAGGGTCGCTGGACCCATAGCCTAATCCCGAGATTGTCACCATGGCTGTCTAGAAAACATGGTGAGGTGAACTTTCACCTAACTCAGCTACTTAGTGGACATGGCTGCTTTAAGAGTTACCTTAAAAGAGTCGGCCATGATGATAGCGAGGAGTGCACTTGCTGCGAAGAAGGACCTGGAGGACGCCAGACACGTCTTATTTGAGTGTGGTTTCACCCCCGAGAGGGCGGAATTATCCAGTGCGATGGGCGGAGCTATAGCTGAACATAATTTAGTCCCTTACATGCTGATTTTGAGGAAACTGGAAGGCAGCGTGTGACTTCGCAGCTAACATAATGGCAACTCTGCGGAGACTGGACTTGCAGCTTAGAGTGTAGCTGGAGGTGTGATGGTGGTGGATTAGCGGTGACCAAAACAATGACCCAACAGTGACCGAAACAGTGACCAACAACAGTGACCGAAACAGTGACCAAACAGTGACCGAACAGTGACCAAAACAGTGACTAAAATAATGACCAAAGCAGTGACCAAAACTGTGACCACACAGTGACCAAACAGTGACCGAAACAGTGATGAAAACAGTGACCGTAACAATGACCAAAACGGCGACTAATACAGTGACGAAACAGTAACCAAAACAGTGACCAAAACAGTGACTAAAATAGTGACCAAAGCAGAGACCGAAAACGTAGCCAAAACAGTGACCGAAACAGTGATAAAAACAGTGACCGAATCAGTGACCAAAAGAGTGACCGAAACAGCGATCGAAACAGTGACCAAAACAGGGACAGTGTCTAAACAGTGACCGGAACAGTGATGAAAACAGTGACCGAAACAATGACCAAAACGGCGACTAACACAGTGACGAAACAGTTACAAAAACAGTGACTAAAACAGTAAGCAAAACAGTGACCAAAACTACTTTCTATTATTTTACAAGAATTGTAATTTCAAATCAGATTATATACCTCATGAAGAGCCCACCTCAGTCGGACTTGACCTTATGCCAGAAGCACATCCCGTATACAACTTTCGCCACTAGAAAGTAGTTGCAAAAATAGGGGAAAGTTTTGTATACCCTTGCAGCTTCCATTGAAAACTAAAAAGTTTTTCTAAGACTACTTTTTTGACCTTATTTTTCTAAGTGATCTATACTATATAGAAGTCTGATTTCGACCAAACTTGGAAATTATAGATAAAACTGTTAATTAGAAATTTGGAGGTGATCCCATTTAAAACAAAAAAGTCTCCTCACTAGAACCTTTTTTCGACACTGGCTATATGCTATGTTGCATCCGATTTTGATTAAACTTTGTAGAAATGGGTTAAAGTATATAAATTAAGAATATGCCAATAAAAAAGGATGTTTTCATTAAGAGGGGGGTGAGAGAAAAGAAAAGGGAAGGGTAGAAAAAAGGATTTTAAAAAAAAAAAAGAAAGTGAGACGCAGGGGGGGGTAAAAAAAGAAAATGATGGAGGGGAAAAAAAAAGATGGGTGGTGAAACAAAAGTTTTCCTCGTAGGGGGTTGTGGTAAGGGGAAATTAGAGTAAAACAAAAAGTTTTTCTCACTAGAACTTCTTTTTCGACCGATCGTTCATACTGCAGCTATAATGTATAGTCATCCGATTTTTTGACCATAACTTTGTAGAAATGTGTAAAAGTATATAAAATTAAAGGGTATGCCAAAGATAAAGGACGTTTTCATTAAAAACAAAAAAGTTTTTCTCACTAGAACTAGTTTTTCGACCGATCGTTCCTATGGGAGCTATATGCTATAGTCATCCGATTTCGACCAAACTTTGTAGAAATGTGTAAAAAGTATATAAAATAAGTGTATGCCAATGATAAGGACGTTTTCATTAAAAACAAAAAAAGTTTTTCTCACTAGAACTAGTTTTTCGACCGATCGTTCCTATGGCAGCTATATGCTATAGTCATCCGATTTCAACCAAACTTAGTGAAATCATGGGAAAGGATAGTAAACTAAGAAATACGCACTTTGGAGGCGTTTCCATTAAAAACAAAAAGTTTTTCTCACTAAGACTAGTTTTTCGACCGATCGTTCCTATGGCAGCTATATGCTATAGTCATCCGATCCGGCCAGTTCCGACAAATGTGCAGCGTATATGTACCAGAAGACTTCGTGCAAAGTTTGGTGAGGATAGCTTTAAAACTGACGGAGGAGATAGCATAGAAACAGACAGACGGACGGACAAGGCTAAATCAACTCAGCTCGTCATGCTGATCAAGAATATATATACTTTATGTGGTCGGAGATGCTTCCTTCAATGCGTTACAAACATCCGCACAATTTAATAATACCCTCTGCAAGGGTATAAAAACCAGCGATCTTCCTTTCGCTTTTGTATAGGGACGAAACGCAGCAGGAACTGTTCTATTAGAAGGGACGTTTGCATGGGTTGTTGTTGTTGGCTTAACTTCGTAAAAACGCTCGGCTCTCTCTGCTATTAGAAGGACCGTTTGCATGTTTTACAGATTTTATGCCTTCCAACATACGGCAAAAAGAACATGTTTGCAAAAAACGAACGCTCGTCGGTTTCCAATTGCATGGGTGCAGCATGCGTGCTATTAGAAGGGACGTTTGCATGTTGTGCAAACTTCTTCGCTTCTAAACTACTGCCAAAAGGAACGTGCATCAGTTTTCGTACAGATTATATGCCTTCTATCATACTGCAAAAGCTGGTAGTGCATTCTTCCTAGTAAAAAGAAGTGTGCCAGAAGGCATTCTTTTGGGAACCACGTTCCGACAAATCCGACTGGGACTCTGTTCCACGACGCCCACTATTTTTTTTTAAATTTTTTAGCCATATCTCGATATGGCTTTGTTTCAGTTGTTGTATGCTATAGCGAAAAGTATGACGGATAGTGGGGATCCTTGAGTAATTCCAATTTCTTGTAGTTTAGGTGATGAGTAGGAGCTTGTGACTTGTACGGATATTTTTCTGTGAGTGAGGAAGCTTGTTATATAGCTGAGAATTTTTCCGAGTTTTGAGCTCGTCTGTAATTGTGTGGAGGCCTATTCTGTCGAAACCCTTTGCAAAGTCAAGCGTTACTACTGATATATGATTCTTTGTGGAAAGGGCTGAGGTAATCTGATAGTCTATTGCAGCTAGAGCGTCAGATACCGATTTCCCTTTTCTAAACCGCAATTGGCGAATGTCTAGGTACTTGCAGTTTGAATCAAGCCACCACAGTCGGTTAGATATTATTTTATCCATTAGTTTTGCAATGTATAATACCTTACAATAACAATATACTCGGCAACCCTAATTCTTATAGCATTTTGCACCGAATTAAGTTAATTTCGCAGGGGCTTAAACTATATATCATAATTTAACTACCTTTAAAAATTAATTAATTAATTTGGTTTCCTTTTTTCCCAAGTTTTTGGAGGAAAAAATGAAATAAAGTTCAATTTTTGTTAACCAATCACCGGACATTGTCCGCCCACACTGACGCCATACGCGCGTGCAAGCTCTCACGCACACACATTCTTCTTACACACTTTTTGACATTTATGCAGAGTCAAAAGTGTGCGCTAAAGGTATGCATGGCATACGTGTGCGCGCGTGTGCCACGTGTGTCTGTGTGATAAACGACAGCTTCAGCATTCTGACAGTTATACTTGCTGTTTTCCAAACAGCAGCTGCCATGTCCTGTCTGGTCTCCGACGGTCCGAGTTTCCACATAAAGACCATGCAAGTGACAAATTATATGCACAATGGCACAATTTTTGCTGGCAGCGTTGACTTCGCTCTGGACAGGATTTCGCACACACACACAGAGTGAGTTGTGTGGATGTGTCAGCATCAGTGTCATTTGGTTTTCTCCTACCTTGGTCTTTATAAGTTATGAGTTGCATTTTGCACTGCCATAAACTCTGACTCTGACTTGGCCACAACTCGTATTTCAACTAATTGCCATTTGTTTATTGTGTACATCCCCTGGCATTGTAATTTAGTTTGATGCTTGCACAACTTTGCATATTCAATGTAGAATATGCAAAATAAATTGTCAATTTTAATTGACTAGCTTGAGTTGCCTCTTACGATGCGCATATGTGGCCAATTGCATTGATTTGCATTTGCACATTTTGTGGCTGAAATATAAATTACCAGGCAATTGCCTGAATTTAAGTTTAAAATTGCTTAAATTTTCCCACTTTGAGCTTCGCCTTTAACGTTTTATCACCTCGCATAAATAATATGCAAGAAGCGTGTCAGGTTACCTTTTACCACACTCACACATGCATCACCGACCCATTTGCAACTCCCTTTTTGTCATGACTCTCCCTCTTTGTTTTGTTATGTGTGTGTGTGTGTGTGTTTTTTCTCAACACTGACAAGTGTTAAAATAACATTTGCACTGCATTTTAAATGGCATTTCAGCAAGTATTTTTTGTATAATATTTCAGTTTTGTCAGACAATCAGCATAAAAATGAAATTGTTGTTGTGATAACACAGTTCTTGCCCCTTTCGCCCCTTTTATGGTTGTGATTTTGGGGCTTATTTAGTCTATTTATAGACTCTTATCTAAAACGGAAATCAAGCGAACCTACACACACACACACAGCGACACAGACACCCTCACACTTAGTGAAACAAACATCCGGTTTGTCACTAACGCCAAAACCATAGCATACTTAAATGCGCTGCCCACGCGCAATTTTTGCATATTTTGTCACATTTTCCTTTTGCACCCTTAAAACTTGAATTAGTAGGGTAGGCAGGGCATGTGGGTTTTATCGAGTATTATAGAAGGCATATTTTTATGTACTTTTTTCAAGGAAAATCAACACTTGCTTTGGCTAAAAGAGACTTTTTGAGGCTTCAACCAACCTAAAATCGATTTCACATGAACATTTGAGCGTCTTAAGCAGTTTTTTTATAAGAAATCGAAAGATTTCGTTCATTTTCACCTTCGCCTGAAATTTTTGATCGAAAACCAGTTTAAAACTACAGTTTTAGAAATGTAACATGCAAAAAAAAATTGCGGAGTTTCGGAAATTATTTATGAAAAACACCGTTTCGATTGCTGATGGGCGCTTTAAGGAAAAATTTAGTGCACACCCTATTCCGATCCCAAAGTCTAATTTCAGTTCCATACCGACCCGATCCCGTCCAACACCCAAAAAAAAATAGTATCACTATCAATTTGATACGCGTTGTCTTTAATTGAAACTAATACTAAAGCTATTATCAGTTTTTTAATATCAAAATATTACTAAAAATTGTCAAATTGATATTTTGGGTATCAATTTGATCCTAATAGCCCATTTCCACTAAAGCATAAAGGCTGCTGTTCGGGCCATTCTCGCACACAGAGGGTGCATTTTCTTGAGTCGATACGCGGAAAGTGCACTGAACTTTTAAAAATGACAAATGAAATTAGTTAAAAGCTGCCAAGAGTGTACAGTCGGGTGTGCCTAGTGACATTGATTTTTATTAGGCTAAAGCTGAAACGATCGTGCGCCTGCTTAATGCCTTAGACGCGTTCGTAACATCTGCCGAGATTTCTTATCTCGCTGAAGCTGAGCTGCAAGTGCGTTTGGAATTGATCGAGCGCCTGTATGCCGAATTGGATGGCGCTCAATCCAGCCTGGAGAGGCTTGATTTATTGCAGCTCACTTCAGAGACAAGGGATAATTTTGGCCAATTGTATATAAAGGTGAAGTCACACCTTTCTCGGAAGCTGCTGGCTGCGCGCGCCTTTTACTCATTCTACAAAATTTCGCCATTTTGGTGATGAAATTGGTTCATCATTTGGATGCTATATGAACAGACCTCGGCTTCCGGATCTTCATCTTCCACTTCAGCTGAATTCTCGACCTTCGCACACCCAAGTTTCTGGGATTGGATCATCTTCGCTTGAGTCTAACAAGGCTGTGGATATCGTCGAGCAATCTCAAGACGCAAGCTATCGTGCTTCGTCTTCGGCTGTTGCCACCCAACCCAACATGAACTTGCAGCCACAATATAGCTTAGAATATAGCCAATTTACCGCTTGCTGATCTGCAGTTTGTCGTACCTTGTCGACTAGACGTGCGCTTTGATGCAGGGCTATTGTTCGATCTGCAGAAACCCAAACTTTGTTGGATAACTTCTGGTGGCACTTTACATGCTCAAGCCAAGCATTCGTCTCTCGAAGCATTTCCTACTTCACCCGAATCTCGCCCTCTTTATTCCCTTACAGAAAACCCTAATGATCTTGATATGCTGACTCCCAATCACTTTCTCAATGGGTCAGCAACTTCTACATTTTGCAAGCCGGATTTGACTCATGTTCGTATCAACCTGCTGAACCGTTGGCAGCGCCTCTGCCAAATGAAGCAGCTGTTCTGGCGTAAATGGAGTGTGGCGTATCGTTCGCCGCGTCAGGAGATCGGGAAGTGGCGGTCAACTGCTCCAAATCTTCGTCAAGGCGCTATCGTGCTCCTGAAGGAAGAGTACATATCCATCCGCTACTTATCCAATTGTGTCGCTTTGCAAGCGTCATTCCTAATAAAGGATGGATCTAATCAAGTTGGACTCATTCGCACCGCCAAGGGTCAATTCAAGCGCGCAGCGTCACCGCTGTCAGTTCTGCCCCTTTTGGGATTTCTCTGTTGAAAGCCTACGCCTTTCAACGGGGGGTGTATGTTCGGGCCAGAACCCCTGCGCTTTGCCGCCCAAGTAAAGTTGTAAGACTTACCAACCTATAATTAATGTCAATCAAATCAATGGCCATCTGCCACCAAACTATGTTTGTTTGCTTTGATACTCGCTCTTGTTATACATATTTCTCCCTCGCCTGTTCTATATTTAGATATTGCTGCTGCGCAGTCGCTCTCTCAAGCTCACAGCAGCGCAGTCGCCAGCGACGCTTTGGTCGCATTAGAACTTTTGTAAAAAGCAGACGTGTCACTTGCACATGAGAGCTCAAATAAAGAAGACTTGTTAAATTATTTGCGCGCCGTGTTAATTTCATTTGGTTGGTTTTAACTTGGCCTATTGGGGAGGCAAACCAGTTTCTCAACAGCTGCCTATATAACTTGCCTTTAGATACCGGCAAAAAAAGTTTACACTGAGATACCGGCAGAAATAAGCAGGCATTTGTTTACTTTTAACATCGAAAACGAAATATAAAAACAATTGCTCAAATATGGAAGCTATTGCAGAGTTGGATATTCTTGTTGAGGAAATAGCCTACAGCGTTGAAGCCATTGACAATGAATGTGAAACCATTCGCAATAGTTTTCAGTTGGTGGCCATTAGCGTTGATTCGCTATAAACGAAGAACGAAGATTTGGCAGTGGAAGAAATGAATGGAAATGAATCTACGATTAAACCGATATTTCTTTGGATGTACGTAGATTGAACGCTATGTGTATAGATTTCCAATCGGTTTTAATCAAATTGCTTAAATAGAAGCGCAAGGGCTGCGCTTGGGAGAAGGATGTGATGATCATGAGCAATAATTGGTTCCGGGAGAACTTTCAAATGGAAAAAAACCCTGTCCTCAAATGGCGAAAAGAGGCGAACCCAAGACTGTGCATTCCACTAGAGGAAACCACTAGCTCATGAGAAATTCGGACTGCCATATCAAAATAATTATTTTAAGTTCTTTCTTGATTTTCTTTGTAGATTAGGTATACATTTGAATCGACATTTTCCGTGGCACGGATGAAGCTTGCCTATGCCAGAGTTCGTCACAGATATTTATTTGATTTTGAGACAATTGGATCTTCTGTTTGCTGTAATCGTTCACCCACCCAATGAAAAACAGAAGTGGTCGTGTATGTCTTCTGGTTTATTACAATGTCCTTATGGTGCTGGGGTTTGTGACACTTAACGTTCGGGCTGGCTCGCTTGCGTACATCGGGGTCTTGTGCCGGACCCTTGTCTTGATCCTTGCCGTGGGAGTCGTCCTATTGACCGGGAGCCGTTCCAAGTCTTACTTGTTAGGAACGTGCGCTGTGGTTGTACCCTACCGGCATGAAAATGGCACTTGACATAAGATGAATCTGCCCTGTAGTTCAGCTGGTGTCAAGGCACTACCAGGCCAAACGACCTGATGCATCACTGAGCGACAGTCGCGTCGTTAACGACAGCTAAGGCATCACAGTGCTAGTCTAGTACGTGTACTTTGGTGTACACCCATCACCACACTATCGATTGGTAATTCAGGGTCGTACCGATCGGTACGTTTTCCGGACATTCCCATACAAAATTCGTAAGGCAAATACTTGGCTGGTGGTTGGTCTGGTGGCGAGTGCTCACTACGAAGAGTTAAAGAATTCGTTAATGCCGCACCGGTGCAGCTGTAAACTATTGTCCACACCACCAATCTGAGGTAAAGTTCAAGGCACGGTTTTTTAATGTGGTGTCCCCAGAAGGCCTAGTCCAATGCTCAACAATGTGAGATGGTGGCTGCAAAATTAAAATTAGTGCCATTGACAAACAATTATAATTTTAGCATACACACCACAGTGGCTTAACCTCCTCCTTCCTCCTTACCCAATCCATTCACCGCTTATTCTCCGAATCCTTCCACCCCTTCCATCTCTTCCAATTCTTCCACAGCTTCCCTCTTCTTGTTTTTGGTAAATATAGCAGTGTTATAGATGCACCACCGATGAAGACTAAAAGACACCTCTCAGTTCTGCGCCGCAGGCAAAATATAAAAGAATAACAAAAAAATCGCCCCGCTCTTTTTGGGGCGATTCTCTATTCCATTTCGTCTTACTTTCTTCCCTCCCATAAATGAATGTCTTTATTTAGGTATACATTCTTCCAAAGAACAAGAATATCTCGAGGATTCCTTGAGAACGCTCGCTAAATTTTTTTATTTTCATAAAATACAATATTAATTTATAGGTTCAGGATAACTATGAGGAAGACGAATGTGGAGTAGTCCCGTCTTTTGGGGCACCACTTGGAAAAAAATCGTAGTAGTAGAAGTAGCGCAGTCGCCAGTCAAACCACTTTGGAAATTGCATTAGCATTATTCATTATTTCATTTCAGTATTCTCCCGTCATTGAAAACCAACTTAAGAACGATTTTAGTATAATTTCAAGTACCAATTATTGTATTTTCTTAAATTATTCTTTCTAATGCTTTAATTTGTCTTAATCCCTGTAACATTCTAACACAAAGAGTATATCCGCTTCGTACCCTTTTAAAGCCTTTTATTTGCTTCTTAACATTACGCCCCCATTCGTTTTTGATGTTAGACTGGCGTGTCACGTGAATGCTTCAATGGCTGCCATATGGCAGACTTTGTCTGACACTTTTTGATTAAATTACCGTTAGCTGTCAGCAACAGAGTAAAATGCTTTCGGAGTATTACAGTATTTTTCCTTTTTTTTGGCCCCATTTTGTGCTCAAAAATTAATATTATATTATTATTATGGAAGAAATAGACATGCTGTGACATGTCATTGCACTTTGACAGCTGTTAACGCTTTAATTGCCACTATATAGAAATATGATTGATGCCACACAGAAAAAAAAAGTAGTTGCCTCTATATTTCGCTCAGTTTGGTTTAATTAAACCAACATATGGCATATGTGGCTATTTTTAGATACTTTGACTAACTACAGAAATGATTAGCGTCAGCCAAACGGGGTCCCTGATGTAAGTATCAGCAAAAATATTTCACAATTGCAATGGAACATGACTAAGTTGGTGTAGGTGTTGCTGTTGTTGTTTGACAGATATGGCTAACCTAAATGTAAAAGCGATAAACTTTGAACGTAGTTGGAGAAGAGATGAAAACTGTGTTGCCAAGTAGGACAGGAGGTAAATGCATCGAATGGGAATGGTTTTTGTTTATTGTTGTAGTTAAGCGTGAGCCTGGAGTCGGTAAGAAAGAGAGGGCTTAAGTACATGAGAGTTTCGGAGGACTGAGGCGCACAGGCAAATAACTTAAAAACCATCTACTCCGGGGCAGTACATGTTTTTGTCCAAATTATCTATTTTCGCTTTAAAATATCTTAAAATTGTTATTAAAATTTATGTTAAAATTACAAAAAAGTTGTATAAAATGATTTCATGAAAAGTCCAAGGTAATGGCAGAACCTAGACAAGACGTGAAAGTCCATAATCATTGCGAAACCCCCACAAAATATGACTAAAAATGGTAAAAGTATCAAGTTTCGGTGGACTGAGGCGCACACACATTTAATGGGCAGTACATAGTTTGTCAAAATGCTCTAACTTCGCTTAAAAAAATCTTAAAGTTGTTAAGAAAAATTGATTTGAAAATTACAAATGCTTAACGACAAACTTAATTAACGGCCACACTATATTTTGCACCAAGTTTCACTTAACGTCCTTTTTTTACCTAGCCCGAAAAAAATTTCTCAAAAATTGCCAAAAGAATCAAAAACGAAGATTTAGAATAACAGATCTGCTTAAGTAGCTAGTAGCTGGTCCTGTCAAAAGAACTGTTAGGTACAAGCATCAAAGTAAGCATATACAATTACTCGAAAATAGCCCGGCTTGTAAAAATAAAGCCTCATCTGACATTTCCTATCTTGGTGGTGGACTTTGAAAATTAGAGCTTACACCATTCCTCAAAGTTTCATTGTTATCGGATGAACGCTAAGATTTTGAAAATTTCGCGCTATTTGCACCATTTCCCGTAGATTTCTTCAACTTAGAAACCATCCCGGGCAAGCGTCCAACCAATACCCAAAGTTCCAAAATCAAAAGTTTTGCAAATATCCCGGTTTTTGGACCATTTCCGCCCATTTCTTCAACTTAGAAACCATCCCGTGCAAGCATCCAAAAATCTTGCCTATATCCCGGTTTCTGGACCATTTCCCGCCCATTTCTTCAACTTGGAAGCCTTCCCGGGCAAGAGTCCAACCAATACCCAAAGATTCATTCCAATCGGAAGAACGGTAAATTTGGGAAATTTCGTGGTTTTTTGACTTACTTCTTACTTCTCCCTCTTCCTTTACCTCATCCTTCTCCGCTTTCTTCTCCTCTTCACCTTCCTTCCTCCTTTTGAATTGATTTTGACCTGAGCGTCACTTCAGCGCACAACTTTAGCACACAGCCAAGTAGAATTTCTAATATATTAATAATTTTCTTTTAGGTCAAATTCATGACTGTTTTATTGAACTTCAAAGCACTCAACCTTTACCCACCAATTTCCACAAAGGGGGGTAGATTTTCCAGAAGACTGGTGTGCAGACATAGTTGGATTTTTTATATAGATCTTTGAAAATGAGTTTGAGCCCGATCGGATGAAAAACAAAAAAGTTGCATACTAAAGTTTTCTGGGAATTTTCCACATTTCCCGTCAGAGTTTTCCAAAATCGGGTATTAGTACTCACTTTCAGCATATGATCAAACTTCTGTAAAGAATTCAGCTTCCTATCTCTTATGGTTTGGCCTGTACGGCGGTCACCAGTGAATGAATGAATGAGTGATTCAGGAAGAACAGTTTTATATATACACGTAGCGATTCTAGGTGTAGTCCGTGATAAAACTTCCATAATGGAAAGAATGGAAAGTTGGAAAGTCTTCCAATCAAGAAGCCAGCTTATTGAATGAAGAAAAAGAAAACAAGGAAATTCCATCTATTCATGCTTGCAAAACAAAGCTGAAACGAGAGGCTACAAGTTCTGATGTAGACAATGGAAGCGAGTACCCAGCCGTGTTAAAAAAGATTATCAATAATGGTTAAATGTAGCTGGCCAAGTGTTCAAATCTATTTAGACGAGACCTTACTAGAAAAGTATCAATTCGTGGAAACAACGTTTTAAAAGAGCATTTGATATTACTTCCTTTTGCCAATGCATTTCTAGTGATTACTGATTAAACGCGTTATTGTTTTATTTGTCAGGGGGTCCGAAAGTTCGATAAAAAGTACCCATCAGTAATTTGACTTTCAACCAAAAGGTATGGATTACCAAATTAATGATTGAGGGATTGTTTTCAGAAATGTTTCCGCAAACGCTTATTTGCTTAAAAAAAAATGTATCCCAAAATCGTATCCTCCCACCCTACCATCCCAAAAAATCCAGGTGAAACAAATACGAGGTGTGTTCAAAAAGTATCGCGAATTTTGTGTTTTTTCAAAAATTATTTATTTATTCATGAATATCTATTTTGTCCCCTTCAAAGTAATCCCCATGAGATATTATACACTTGTGCCAACGGTTTTTCCAATCTTCGAAGCACTTCAAAAAATCATTTTTTTTTTATCTTGTTCAGCTCCTCCTTCGATGCCGTCTTTATCTCGTCAAGCGTAGCGTAACGTCGTCCTTTCATGGGCCTCTTCAGTTTAGGGAACAAGAAAAAGTCACAGGGGGCCAGATCTGGGGAATACGGTGGCTGCGGCATCATTAGTGTGTTGTTTTTGGCCAAAAAGTCACGCACAAGCAACGATGTGTGAGCAGGGCGTTATCGTGGTGCAAAGCCAATTTTTGTTCTTCCACAAATCCGGGCGTTTCTGGCGGATTGCTTCGCGCAAATTGCGCATAACTTGCAGGTAATATTCCTTATTGACCGTTCTTCCCTGTGGCAAGAACTCATGATGCACCACGCCCCTGCAATCGAAGAAAACTGTCAGCAAAACTTTCACATTCGACCGAACTTGGCGCGCTTTTTTCGGTCTTGGTTCGTGCGGCAGCTTCCATTGAGATGATTGAGCTTTGGTTTCCACGTCATAACCATAAACCCACGATTCGTCACCAGTTATGACCCTCTGGAGCAAATTTGGGTCGTCGCGGACAGAGTTTAACATCTCATTAGCAATGTTCATGCGATGCTGTTTTTGGTCGCAATTGAGCAATTTTGGTACGAATTTCGCGGCGACCCGTCTCATGCCCAAATCATTGATAAAAATCGAATGGCACGAGCCAATCGATATGTTTAGGTCCTCAGCAACTTCTCTAACGGTGATTCGACGATTGGCCAATACCATTTTCTCCACTTCATTAATTTTTTCGTCTGTTGTTGAAGTGCTCGGGCGTCCGGCACGCTCTTCGTCGTTCACATCTTCTCGGCCTTCTGAGAACATTTTGTACCACCGATAAACGTTGCTTCGGTCCAAGGTAGCTTCTCCGTATGCCACAGTCAACATTCGGAATGCATCCGCGCACTTAATTTCGTTTTTCACACAAAATTTGATACAGGTTCTTTGATCCATTTTTTTGAATAGGTAAAAATCGAAGACGATCCAAAACACGTGCAAGCAAAGCAGCTGTCAACAATTAAGTGAACATTCAAAATGGCCGAGCTTGTCGGCATGGGAGAGAAATGAGTACCAACATAACGCCACAAAAAAATCGAAATTCGAATATACGTAACCCGCGAAAATTCAAAATTCGCGATACTTTTTGAACACACCTCGGGGGGCAAAAAAGGTATTTTTTTATCTCTTCTTTTTTTTGTATAAAAGATGTGGGTGTGTTTGAGTCGAGCTGCAGCGCGAGCAATACGACGTAGCTTGTCAGTCGATGCCGGAATCTCAAGAGCGAAACAAGGAGATGTTATTAAAAAAGGTTAAACAACGTTTTAAGTTCATAATCAAACCAATATTTGTTAGTTTTAAGCAATCCAAGTGAATAAACTTTAATCTAATTATAAACAATCGTGTCTTTGATCAATTTGAAACGGAGGACACCACATATATGAAAATCTTTGGCTTACTTTGCGGCTTTTCACTTAACGGCCATATTTTTCGATCACTGTTGAAGCCGTTAAGCGAGGTATATAATGATTTCATGGAAAGTCCAAAATAACAGCGGAACCTCCACAAAACATGGCTTATAAATCTAAAAGGCACATTTTGATGGACTGAGGCGCACACACACATCAATATATAACTACTTACTGTTGGGCAACATATATTTTGGTCAAGATGCATGATCTTAGCTTAAAAAAACCTAAAATTGTAGAGGAAAGTGTATTTTAAAGTTACAAAAAATTTATCTATATAATGATTTAAATGAAATTCTACAATAAAGGCGAAAATAATTTCTACAACATTGAAAAAATTTTAATTTTTAACAACTTTAAGCTTAAGTTGAAGAATTTACCTATACAAATTCAGCTTAAGTACACAAAAATCAATTACAATTAGTAACAGCCTTGCAGCCTACTGTTTTTGTTAGTTTCATTAAGTAAAAAATAATAAAAATATTAAAAAATCAAAAACCCAGCAAGCCTGTTTCTCTTATGTCATAATATTCAAAGACTTTAAACAGTAAACATTTTTCAATTTTACACTGTTATCAGAATTCATATCTACATTTCACATCTACATATACAATTTTTTTCCCCATACTTTACAATAAAAAACTTTTACAAATCTAACACAACATGCCGAACTACAACGGCGCAATCTTAACACATACACTTGAACAAATAAAGTACCCGGCCACTTTACACGAAATACTCACAACTATATCCAAAAACACCAACATTTCTCCAGCAGAACTGATTGTACCCGTAAAAGAGACACTCGAAATGGGCCAGACTTTTGGATTCTTCCAGAAACTAAATGGTAAGTATCAGACGGCAAACACAAAGAGTGACATTAACTGAAACTGAAAATATGTGCAATAGGTCGCTATATGCTGATGCCCATGACATTTGCAATGTTAAAACGCGACGCGGAGGAACAGCAAGAGGCAAAGATAGAAGAGAAAAAGCTGCCAAAGAAACCTGTTCAACAGAGTGAAGACGGAACGAAAAAGAATCGCGTAATTGTGGCTGCACCGGAACAAGATAAAGCCACCTCAACCACAACTTTGAAGCCAAAGCAGCCAAAGTCAAAGCAGATGCTTCGTGTTAAATCGAAGATGACTTAAATTCAGTTCGTAAAGAAGTCACTGATATTTATCCACAACTAGTTAAACCCATGTTACACTAACTACATGATACACTAACCACACCATATATTAAGGTGTAGCCATTTGTCCGTCATAGTTTTTTTGTTCAAAATTTCTCAGTTTAGTTTTCAAATGTTAATCGGTTCTTTCTTTTGTGGAAATGGCATAAAAAAATTCAACAAACTGACTTTTTCTTCTCCCAGTTTTTATTGCAAATATTGAAACTGAATTTTACTAACTTTGCTGAAAAAAGTAACTAGGGAGAATTATATTGAAAGGAGGTGTTCAGTATGCGAATATACAAGCAGTTGGAAAACATGGCTAAAACTGTTTTAAATTACTGTTGAAATCATTATGAATGCGGTGCTTAGAAGGTTTCAATGCGGTGCTATGGGTTGCCCAAATCATTAAAATCTTTCGGTACGATGTAGCTGTGCTGATACAGCGCTTATGATGTACCAATGCGTTATCAATACGGTGCTAGTGCGGTGCGAAACATGTGCAAAAGCAGTACGCATGCGCCTTAAGATCAGCGATGGGCACGATATTTGATTTTGGGAGCAGTTCAACAACAGAAAAAACAACCCCTATTACCGATGCTCGAGTCCACCAGCCAGACACACACTCCATATATATATTTTTGTCTTGCAGAAGTTTCTGCCTCGAACACGGTTGGCGCCGATACGGAATAGATATGTTGTTTTCGCTTCGAAGTGACGCAAATACTCAAAATTATACATTTGTTTTACTTCCATCATTGAAAAATAGTGAAAAATTGGATGGCAGCTAAACAGCGATTTACCTGGAGAAACACAGGGCAAACAGTAAACGATTTTTTATTATACACTTAATATTTACATCAGTTAATAGAAACAAAAAAAAATGCGGATCACATTACCTAAAAATGGTGTCTTTTTTAACACTGAAAATCGGAGAACTTTGAAGGGTTATGTCTTCTTTACTAAAAATCTGATTTGTTTAAGGGTAGCGTATTTGTAATCGTGGAACAATTTCGTATAAGAACCTCATTTGTTTACGAGCGCGATGTGATCAGTAAGTTGCTGCCGTCGATTGTTCGCCTTTTCTGATGTTACATATCAATTTGTGTTGCGTTGTTCATAAGTAAGTGAACAATATTGAGTTGTTCACTACACTGAACAATTAAACATGTTCTTGCTTAATGGTTCATTTTTGTTCAGTCAGAGTTGTTCACCTGCTCCCGTTCAGCCGCTCTTGTTCTGAAAGTTGTTTAGTGACTTGTTCAGTCAATGTGGTAACTCTTTTTGTCCGCGCTCAATGATTGTTTAATGTAGCAGCATTCTTGCGTGGCAATCCCGACCGTTTTTTCATTAAAAGTCCTAAAGGAAAATGCACAACCATGTTAGAGATGCCTATCAAATAGGCAACATTAGGCAGTGTGACAAGCAATGCACTATGGTCCAAACGACCTACTTTTGTTGGCCAAAATTAATAACTCGCGAACGAAACATTAAATTTTGATTTGGCTTTTTGGATTTGGATTTTGGATATATAAAACCAGTAGGAAGTTGATTTACAAAAAAAAAAAAGGGAAGTTAACTTCGGGCCGAAGTTTTGTATAATCTGTTCATTGATAACATCAAAAAGTTGTTCGAAGACTACTTTTTGGACATTACTTTTCTATGGGATCTATACTATCAAGTTTTCCGATCGATAAACTTGAAAATCACGAATACATAAGTACACTGTTAAGTGTTCGAATTTTGAGGCGATCTATTTAAAACTGAAAGAATTTGACCTTTTTTCGAGTATTCGGATGCGAGCAAGGCAGCATGATAAAAAATTGTAATGTGCAAAGTATAAAATAATGTACATGTGTATTTTTTTCAAATATCTCACATCTTCTGTGCGTTTACGGCAGGGAATTAGACTCGTGTATACCCTTTCATTGAAAAAAAAAGTTTTCTAACTAAGACTACTTTGGACCGTTTTCATGGAGGCGATCCATTTAAAACAAAAGTTTTTCTCACTAGAACTTCTTTTTCGACCGATCATTCATATGGCAGCTATATGCTATAGTTATCCGATTTTGATAAAAACTTTGTAGAAATATGTTAAAGTATATGAAATAAGAATATGCCAATATAAAGGCGTTTTCATTAAAAACAAAAAAGTTTTTCTCACTCGAACTAGTTTTTCGACCGATCGTTCCTATGGGAGCTATATGCTATAGTCATCCGATTTCGACCAAACTTTGTAGAATTGTGTAAAAGTATATAAAATAAGTGTATGCCAATGATAAGGACGTTTTCATTAAAAACAAAAAAAGTTTTTCTCACTAGAACTAGTTTTTCGACCGATCGTTCCTATGGCAGCTATATGCTATAGTCATCCGATTTCGACCAAACTTAGTGAAATCATGGGAAAGGATAGTAAACTAAGAAATACGTACTTTGGAGGCGTTTCCATTAAAAACAAAAAAGTTTTTCTCTCTAAGACTAGTTTTTCAACCGATCGTTCCTATGGCAGCTATATGCTATAGTCATCCGATCCGGCCGGTTCCGACAAATGTGCAGCGTATTTGTACCAAAAGACTTTGTGCAAAGTTTGGTGAGGATAGCTTTAAAACTGACGGAGGAGATAGCATAGAAACAGACGGACGGACAGACGGACAAGGCTAAATCAACTCAGCTCGTCGTGCTGATCAAGAATATATATACTTTATGTGGTCGGAGATGCTTCCTTCTATGCGTTACAAACATCCGGACAATTTTATAATACCCTCTGCAAGGGTATAAAAATACTATGCTCCGGCCGGATATGTTTGGTATATATTTATACCTTGCAGAGGGTATTATAAAATTGTCCGGATGTTTGTAACGCATAGAAGGAAGCATCTCCGACCACATAAAGTATATATATTCTTGATCAGCACGACGAGCTGAGTTGATTTAGCCTTGTCCGTCTGTCCGTCTGTCCGTCTGTTCGTCTGATGCTATCTCCTCCGTCAGTTTTAAAGCTATCCTCACCAAACTTTGCACAAAGTCATTTGGTACAAATACGCTGCACATTTGTCGGAACCGGCCGGATCGGATGACTATAGCATATAGCTGCCATAGGAACGATCGGTTGAAAAACTAGTCTTAAAGAGAAAAACTTTTTTGTTTTTAATGGTAACGCCTCCAAAGTACGTATTTCTTAGTTTACTATCCTTTCCCATGATTTCACTAAGTTTGGTCGAAATCGGATGACTATAGCATATAGCTGCCATAGGAACAATCGGTCGAAAAACTAGTTCTAGTGAGAAAAACTTTTTTGTTTTTAATGGAAACGTCCTTATCATTGGCATACACTTAATCTATATACTTTTACACAATTCTACAACGATTGGTCGAAATCGGATGACTATAGCATATAGCTGCCATAGGAACGATCGGTCGAAAAACTAGTTCTAGTGAGAAAAACTTTTTTGTTTGTTATGAAAACGTCCTTATCATTGGCATACACTTATTTTATATACTTTTACACAATTCTACAAAGATTGGTCGAAATCGGATGACTATAGCATATAGCTCTCATAGGAACGATCGGTCGAAAAACTAGTTCTAGTGAGAAAAACTTTTTTGTTTTTAGTGGAAACGTCCTTATCATTGGCATACACTTAATCTATATACTTTTACACAATTCTACAAAGATTGGTTGAAATCGGATGACTATAGCATATAGCTCCCATAGGAATGATCGGTCGAAAAACTAGCTCTAGTGAGAAAAACTTTTTTTTTTAATGAAAACGTCCTTATCATTGGCATACACTTATTTTATTTACTTTGGACACATTTCTACAAAGATTGGTCAAAATCGGATGACTATAGCATATAGCTGCAGTATGAATGATCGGTCGAAAAAGAAGTTCAAGTGAGAAAAACTTTTTGTCTTAAATGACATCGCCTCCAAATTTCGCAATTAACAATGTATTATGCCTTTCCATGATTTCACCAAGTTTAATAGAAATCAGACATCTTTATAGTATAGATCCCATAGAAAAGTAATGTCCCAAAAATAGTCTTAGAAAAACTTTTTTGTTATCAATGGAAGCTGCAATAGAGACACAGCATTTTTCTCTTAGATGCTTTGCTCCTCTCTGAATTTACAAGCCAACAACTCCGCATTTTTTAATTTGAGGTAATGATCTGTTAATGCAAATTACAAGAGATGTGTACAAAGGAATTATTTAATCTACGACACATAATTAGTTTCAGGGCCAGAAAACGTGCTGTTTAATAACAACCGCTAGGTTTAACAGCTGATTTCGCGAATGTGGCGCCATCTATGGGAATTTCCGGTACGAAACTCAGATGATCACTCTTTTTCTGATGCAGAGCGATCCAAAGTACGTTATTTTTTTAACTTTTAAAAATGAGGTTTTGGCCAACAAAAGTGGTCGTCTGGACCATAGTGCAATGCCCAGGTGATCAACTGAGCAACCGAACAACTGAGTAGTTTGAGTGAGTTGATTCACTATAAAAAAAAGATCAAGTGTACAATGTTCAGTGAATTGAAAAACCATTACCAAACACTACTTTCAGTTGCCTTTTCTTCTATTGTTAGTTAGAAATTTTCCATCTAGTACATTCTCTTTTTAAGTCTCGAATTGAAATCAGTATCTAGTTTTAAATTTTAAGTACAATTTACAATTTTAATTTGGATTATTTACGTAACAGTGCTACAAGTAGTCAAAATTCTTATTTTTACAACACTAATCAGAAGTAACTAACACATTTCTCCCGCCGATTTCAGATGGCTTCATATTGGGCTATTGGCTTTGCATGCTTCATCCATGTCATTCTGGGTACGTCCTTTTTCCTAACGCAACCGAAAGACGTATGCTCCCCGGCTCCCTCCTTGGCCAGTTGGATTTTTGTCAGTGCCGTCGCATTGCTAGCTACTGATACAAAAATGTATCCCATGCGATTTATGCACCTGCCTTATGCTATTCAGTTCGTGGTGGAGACTGCCGGATCACTGGCCTTTTTGGAGTTCTTCTCCCTGGAGGTGTGGTGCCCGCTGGAGCGTGCGATTTATTACGCATTAAGGTTCTTGCTATTTGCTCTTGGAATCTCAACAAAAACGTACTTGGCAATCGTGCATACTTTACTAGGACTAGCGACCTCTGCCGTGGCCTGCCTATTCTTC